>JABASK010000185.1:0-21531 GCA_019776465.1 Rambutanura hunanensis | reverse complement strand
GTTCAGTTAGGTTCTTTGCCTATGCTAATAGCATGGGCCCCACCACCACTTAGGTTCAGTTAGGTTCTTTGCCTATGCTAATAGCATGGGCCCCACCACCACTTAGGTTCAGTTAGGTTCAGTTAGGTTCTTTGCCTATGCTAATAGCATGGGCCCCACCACCACTTAGGTTCAGTTAGGTTCTGTTAGGTTATCCTAATGAGGCTCGATTCGGGCATTGGGGGACCAGTGGGCGAAACTAAAATTTCTAAGTCCAAACTCAAAAAAATTTTTTCTCAAAAAATTTTTTTTTCTTTTTTCAACGTTTTAACGTTCTAGAAACGTTTTTTAGGCATTTTGGGAGAATTTTTTCGCCGAAAAACGAAAAAAAAATTTTTTGAGAAAAAATTTTTTTTGAGTTTGGACTTAGAAATTTTAGTTTCGCCCACTGGTCCCCCAATGAACGAATCTACCCCGAAGTTTCGTTGTTGATTTTGAGATATGTTGTTCTTCGGCGCAAGGTTTGTAAACAAAATAAAAACGTAGCGCTTTTCGGCGGAGCCCCACAATTTTTCATCCACAATTATTAGCAACTTTTTTAAGTTGTTTCCCATCGCAACAGCTTTGGGATGTACAGGTTGAGGAGGTGCGCTCCTCTGTACTTTTTTAGTAAGTTCGTTGGTTTGGTACGCTGTTTTACAAATGCAGAAAATGGTCACTCATTGTGTAAGTTGACTTGATAGGTTTAGTTTCGATTGAACGTTGAATAAACCTGAAAGGCTACCTTGATGAAGAGAGGTAACATTTTGTACAGCTTATCATCCGTAGGAGAATGTTGGTAGTCCCCAAACAATTTCCGGAGGTGCATAAGTCCGAGCGAAATACTGTGTGCAGATGTAGTTCCCACTTTTCCTGAAAATGCCTCGCTGTACCCAACGCCACCAGCATTTGGACTGGGAGCAGCGCCGCTAACCCATATTTTTCGCATAATATTCATTTCATGCCTTCTTGTAAACGACAGCTCGGAAAAACGAGGTTGACCTTGTCCCTTCGCATCTTGCAATTCTTTTATAGCATTTTAAAGTCTATTGTAGAACACGAACCCCTGCTTGGCTGGACCTCTTCCTGTCCCAGTTGACTGTGGGTCAAGCTGCTGCAAATAAACGAAACAAGGTCAATTACCTTTTCAAAAAACAATCAGCATAAACGCGACTAATCGTAAGTAATAATCCATCTAACATTCAAGAGAATTGGGGTCCAAAGTTGGTTCCTTGTTTATTATATCCAAAGAACATTACTAATTGTAGGGAGGTACTATATACCCAAGGGCCCCCAGCAGAATTCTAAGTCCAGTTCCATCTCTTTTAGCATTAGGTTGTTGCTTGAGTTGAAAAGGAACCGAAAACCCTAATGGTAGGAGATGGGACGGGGACGGGACTTAGAAAATTTTATGGGGTCCCTTGGGTATGTACTTCCCCTATTTGTAAGAAACAAAACAGCTGATGTAGTACGAATACGATGAAAGATAATGATTAAGTAAACGCCACGTTACTGTTCAACACTTGACAACTTTGCCGAATGCGATTGTGAAAAACTCATGATCAGCAGCTGATCTCGGCTAGGGTGTTTGTCGTTTGATTTTGATTATGTTTTGGAAGTGAAAGCACGGTGCTTCACACAGTGAAAATAATTATCTCGGGAAAAGAGAAATTTACTATTTTAATCAACTTACATAAAGAACCGAACCCAGCACAAGATAGTGGTAGTGGTTAGTAAGGGTTGTAACAATTCTCTTTTAGCAGTTCCAAAGGGTGGTGTAAAGCAAAAATTGTCCAGAGAAATCTAAGTCTCGTCCTGTGTTAAGCCTTGTTATAGGTTTCTATTTTATGTCAATTCCAAAGCTAACCTGGACAATTTTTGCTAGGCACCACTCAGTTCCAAACTTTGAAAAACCAGAAATTGTTTGTGATTGTGGCATTTGAGTTTTACCATTCGATATTAAAATGAACTTTCTTTTTTAGTGGACTAAAGAAATGGAGAAAGTGGGTGTGAATAGTAATACGCATCAGCAGAAGCTCCAAAACCTGCAACTCATTATAAGCCAAGGAGAGCTGGGCGGTTGGTTGAAGTAAGATTGTCGACTTGTGCTTGTCTCCTCCAAGTTACAATCACAGGCATAGTCACGTGAGATTGGATTTACCGCACCAACGCCTCGGAATTATCGCCCCACTTCAAAAAGAGCTGATTATGTCAAATTTTCACGTTTCAAGCGATTTTAAGCATTTTTCAAAAAAAAATTTCCATCGCCCCAATCAGCTGTTAGCCGTAACATTGGAGCTTATTGGGGGGGGGGGGCAACACTAGTGGCCTCTGCTTTTAAACTCTATTTCACCTTCCACTCTGCAGAGGGACCCACTGACAGCCCTTCCACCAGAGTTCAAATAGAATCCCACTCTGACCGGATTGGTACGGTCTACCGAAACAGTACTCACTATTCGGTAGAAAAGTTAAGTATATTTTGCAAAATTAACTTATAATGATGTGTACTGTAAGAATGAATCGGTACACCCGATCCGGTTTCGATATTCCATTGTAACATAATACACAATTTAAAGCACCGAAAATTACTAAAACCGTATTCAAAAAATGAAACGGTACACCCATGCACATTTCATCGCATTTATGAATTTAACATTTAAGGAAACCAAAACAAATTCGGAAAGCGAATGATACGATATTTACTTATTTTTCCAGAATTTTAATATTAGAATACTAATCATACTTTTAAGTACTGTTATCAATTAATTAGTGTATATAATTATACCTTATTGTACGCCGATTTAATGTTGCCTCAATAGGTAATAAACTTGCTATATCGTTAGCATCCTCTGAAGAGTGGAAGGTGAAATAGAGTTTAAAAGCAGAGGTCACTAGTGTTGCCCCCCCCCCCATAAGCTCAAATGTTACGGCTCATCCATGGCCCCAATACTTAGAAAAATTTTCGGAAAATTGTCATCGCCTCGGATTTAGCGCCTCACGTCAAAAATCGCTGATTAATATGTCAAGTTTTCACGTTTCAAGGTGGGGTTATGTTAGGTTAGTTTTGACATAATCAGCGATTTTTGAGGTGGGGCGGTAGAATGGTGCGCTAAATCCGATGCGTTGGTGCAGTAAATCCGAGGCGTTGTTGCGTTAAATCCGATCTCACGCATAGTCACAGCATAGGGATCACAACAAATACTATCTTATATATTAGTAGTAACAATTATGGGAAATCTCTAGCAACCTATCTGTGTGTTGTGTAAAAGTGTGGTGTTGGGGGAGTGAATTGTGCTGATGATCTATCGAAATGGTGTTGAGGTACTGACTGCACAAAGTCACCCGTTTACATTTGTAATTGTACATTGTTATTTTGTCACCCCAGCAGTGGCCTGGGAATAAAATTCAGGAACTGAATAACTACGTTTCAACCCATTGTTTGAAACAATGCTGTGCGTTCGTCGGTGTGGTCAGAGGGCTTTTGTGAAGGTACCGAATGTTATTTGATACGGCTTTTCCTAACCCGGCACCCGGCTGATTAGTTTGTTTTTTATGTAAACAGAGGCCAAAAACGAGTGAAGCACTATGTCAAGAATGTTTCTACAAAGTCTTCGAAGATGAAATTCACAACACAATTACCAAGAATCGATTATTCAAACCAGGAGAATTTGTGGCAATTGCTGGTACCTAATTCGGGTTGGAGGAGGGGCTCGTTATTGTTTGTATTGTAATTTGCAACTGAAAAGTCCCGTCTTGGTCTTCCTCTAATAAATAAACAGTAAGGGTTAGGTTGATTTACCGCCTCGGAAATCCAAACATTATTGGCAACCTAATGCTGAAAGACGGGGCACTTTTAGAACTTGGAAAGTTACAAATACAAACTTCTCGACCCACAACCGATTATGTTTGCGAAAGCAGTGGCAACCCAACCCAGTTTACCAAATTAAACTTAATTTTACAAATGGAATTTCAGCATCTGGTGGAAAAGACTCAACTGTGTTGGCATATATCATGAAGCTTCTTAATGAACGCTACAATTATGGGCTAAAGCTTATCCTTTTATCAGTAGATGAAGGAATAACAGGTAAAGATTCGTCAAGGTTATAAATGAAAGAGTATGGGTATGGGATTACTGTTTTGCCAATTTGAAGGGTACCGCGACGATAGCTTGGAAACAGTGAAACGAAATGAACGGCAATATGACATCCCTTTGAAGATTTTCTCGTACAAGGAACTTTACGGCTGGACAATGGATGAAATTGTGCGAGAGGTGAGTCACGAAGTTCGATGCTTCGTATGTTTAGCTATAGCCTTAGTCCGCTATGCTGCTTTTAGTGATGAGAGTTAAAGTGCGATATTTGTATTGTGCTTGTTGAGGTGGGTCGAAAGAACAACTGCACCTTCTGTGGAGTATTTCGACGCCAAGCGCTCGACCGTGGTGCATTGGCTATCGGCGTCGACAAAATTGTCACTGGCCACAATGGAGACGATGTGGCTGAAACTATTCTTATGAATCTACTCCGCGGCGACGTGGCTAGACTACAGCGATGCACTAGCATTGTCACGGTATACAAACATGTTTAAAATACCAAAGTTTTTGGTCTAATCGCTTTGGATGTGTAATTAACAGGGAGCTGACGGTGCACTACCCAGATGTAAACCATTCAAGTATACATACGAGAAAGAAATTGTTCTTTATGCTCATTACAAAAACCTCGATTACTTTTCTACGGAGTGTATTTACTCACCTAACGCCTACAGAGGTCATGTTCGTACCCTAATTAAGGATTTAGAACGAATCAAACCCTCTTCTATAATGGATATAATTCACTCAGGTTAACTAGTAGAGAAATGTACATGTTCACATTAATTGTCAAATTGTATTGTGAAAATTATTCATTTTCTCATTGAAGGTGAGTCGCTTACAATTCGAGAAGGCGTTAAGATGCCCACGCAAGGAACTTGTATACGATGCAGTTACATTACCAGTCAGGAATTGTGTAAAGCCTGCGTCATGCTGGAAGGTTTGAACAAAGGCATGCCACGACTTGGCGTTGGCAAGAGTGCAAAACTTACGGGAGCTCTCCGGGTGCTGGATTCGAATCGAAACAGGAGTAAAAGATCATCTAAGCAAATGCCGGCTTGTAGGGGTTCTGAGAATCCGTGTAACAAGTTCAGCAGTAGCTGTGTCGACGCTAGTAGTAAGGGAAAACTTGACTGCGCCTGTGCAAAGGCACAAACTCGGGTGCCTGTTTTCGATAAAGATGATGACATAGATGTAGAAGAGCGGGAGAAGTGCGCTGTTAACCATGATGACTTAGTTTCAGAGAGTAAAGATCTGGAGATTGAGAATTTAGGGGTTTTAGTTAAGATGACGTTAAGCAACAAAAGTTGATCCAAATCGAGAATAAATATTTTAATATAATACCGAAAACCTATAAACCCTTTATTTTAGAACAGTATTTCGGGGGTACATGATGCTTCACACAATCCCCCATCCCCGGGACTCTCGAAATAGTCCACGTCCATATGCCTGCATTCATGTTCTCATTATTTTGCAAATAAGCCGTTTAAGTGTTTTGGTTTCGTTTGCCTTTGCCTGTGGTGGTGACTGGTGAGATCCAAGCAGAAACTGAATCTTTACTTATTTAGTTGGTCATTGGTCTAATTTTCTCATCATCAAAAATCATAAGTCGAATACCTACGCTACGCAATAAAGCACGGTTAAAAAGAAACGTTTCATAAAAAAATTGACCCGTGAGGGTCTCCAAAAATTGCGACAGCCAAAGGTATTTCACTTCAGCCGCGCGGAGTATTGGTTAAAGTTTTCAACTAGCAATAATCGCACCTCGGTAAAACCTCATCGGTTACGATATTGCCGCTGCGCAAAGATAAATTTAATCCACTTCTCTTCTCAACTTTGTAAAAAGGAAGAGAAAGGGGAAGTTGGCCATGTAAATAAAATACCTAAAATAAGTATGTTAACTGCACTTTCATTCGCAGTATTATTATGTTAAAATGTAGAACAATTCCTTTTATTATTGGTTTACTGTCAAATAACTTTAAAGTTTAAACTTGATCTTTACATCAGTTTCATTTGATTTTGTCACTGTTCTCTTTACTGTGTGCTACATTAGTTGTACGACTCTTGCACCATCTAACAAGAAGTGCAGTACTCTATTTTAACTAATGAGCAAAAGGGGACGGGGTAGGTAGAGCCCAAACGTTTTGGGTACGCTTGTATTGAACAACGCAACGGTAGTCTTGTTACCACCCGTTCCAGTTTCAGATACTTTCTAGGTACTGGAGAAGTATCCCAACCAAAACTAGCGAAATGTCGTAAAGGTCCGTGAGAAACTCATAAACATGGACATGGAAGTATTAATTAATTTATGGTATAATGAAAAACTAATCTGCCAACTACACTCCCTGCTTATCCTTCCTTTAATTAGCGATGTCAAAAAATAATTGAGTTTCGTTTACCGTTGCGCGCTCCGCCAAATTCTTTCATTTTATTTAAGTTAAGTTAGGTTATGGTGTTGTTAAAATTATAATTTAGGTAAGGCAAAACGCGTGTACACAAATTGTTGTTGGTTAGGTTCTCGGCTTGTGGGATTGATCAGTATAGATTCATTTTCAATTTTTTAGCCTTTTGTTGGTGGAGATCCCCGGAATCGAGTGCCACGCTTCGACATCACTCGTTTACTGTCATCATCATCATTCTTCATTTCACCACCACCAACTGTCAAATTCGCATACAAGAAATTGAAAGAAGTTTATAAAGGAATTTATGAGTTGGAAGGTTTGATACAAAGAATCGAATTCATAACGATATTGTAACAAAATCCTTTTTTTTCTAAAACCCCCTTACATCTTTTCAGTTTCAACAATTCCTTTGAACAGCATTCGGTCACAATTACTCCCGTTCCAGTACAAACAGCTTCAATTTCAAACCCCGATGCACAATCAGAGTTTGAGCGAGATTCGCAATTGGAAGTGTAGATTTGGGGGGAATCATCGCCGCATCCTTCTGCGATAACTGTGCTTGTAAAGGAAATTTGAAGCAGAAGGTAGATCAAAACTGATCGGAAATGGAGCGTCGTCATGGTTTCTTTTGTAGCAACTTTTGTGACGGTCCGGATGAAGGTCGAAAGACAACTGACGTCTTTCTTGGAGACCAACTGTATTTTATGTGAGGAAATTTTAAAAAGTTTTCCGGTATCGCGATAAAGAAATGGTAAATAATTATCCAACTCTTACTTTTGTTTTAAAAATGGCTAATTATCACACCATTCTTTTTGTTCTTAATTAGAAGTAAAGGAAATTGGGCTAATTATTCTATCAGTTAATTTCATGTTAACGTCGACGTTCCTTTTGAACTTTTGATAACCACAACGTCCTGTTGCATTAATATTGACCAGTTTAGGCCTCATGTCAAGGGTCAATTTATTTAACTACAAATATACGAGAGAAAAGCAAGATGAAAGTAAACACGCCAGACACAGTGTGACTTGGCAGCCTCATATCATACCTCATTATAAATGCCCTTATTTTTTATTACGATTCCTTCTACTGAGTTACGAGGTCTTATTAAAAAGTATGTGGAGTAGGATTTAATTTTCTTAAAATATTTGATATTCGTGTAGAGCAATATAAAAAACTAGTTCTCTCTTGTCGGCTCTAATTTCAGTCAACCTAGTTCCAGATTTGTTAACGGAGAACTTAACTGGGTCGAATCCGAGGTGTTAAGTAGTTCGTATTACTTTCATATTTTCGCTTCAAATAATTTTTTTTCAAATTAAGAAGAAAGAACGCTTAACTAAGATTCCACAACATTTTGAACTGTATTTCTAAATATGTCTTTTTTCTGGAATGCTTTTGTTGTGCTGGGAAGTATACTCGTTAGTATCAGTGCAGGAATTCTGGTAAGTTACTTTCTTGAACTTAAATGTTATGAGCTAACGCTTGATATTTCTAAAGCCAGAACAGCCTGCGGAAAGTTCGCAGCCTCCAACCTCTTGTGAACCCAAAGGAAACCTTTATCCAGGATTGGAACCACTACTGGCTAATAAAGGTTACATTTTGGAAGAGTTAAAGTATTAATATTGAAATTAACTTGGTCGATTAATGTAGACGGGAACATGTTACTTTTGGAATGGATTCCATTTCCTATCAACAAGTACAGATATATCATCCAGAATATCACTTCGGGAATTGAATACGAACATGGAGAAACTACTTTGAACCGTTTTACAAAAAAAAGTTTCCCTGATGTGACTGTAGCTCTCGCCTGTGTCCCAGGTGACGGAGAGTACACTTTTTTAGAAGATATTCCAGTCCTGACAGTCGACTACTTCCGTGATGACCACTTATTCCAGCAGTATCAAGATATTATCTTTACCTATCATGGTTTTGAGGACAAAATTAGTCTATGGTCCCATTTTTTGCGTTTTCCTCAAGCCTTCGATGTCGTAACAACTAAACTTTCCAGTGCCTACCACGAATATATGAACAGTCAGACACAAACTGAACATATCGAGCTCCAACCACCAAACTATATCCTTGAAAATGTGGAAGAATTTGAAGGTCATGTTGACTCGAGTTAATTGAGAAAGACTTGAAAAATATAGAAAAATTAATATTCTTAGTATTTCATTTAAATTGTATAAACTTTATTGACCCATTGGGCCGCCTTTTTCCTTTTCAAGTATAATATGAGCTAAACCTGTAACAAAATTTTGAAATTCTTCTCGCAATTGATTTATGTCATCTTCCACATTAAGAGCAATGCGTCGAACTCGTTGATTAACCCCAACAATTTTTTGTGGTCCGAGTTCCCTCATCCCCCGAAAATTATTCCCAATTACCAAACATTGGCTTGGAGTGACTCCAGAATTTGAATGGGTCACGAAATGCATGTGAAGCGCAGAAGCGTCAGTGACTTGACTTTCTTCCAGTGTTTTGTAAATGATAATGATCCCATCCATGTTTTTTTGAACTCCAGGCCAGATGCATTTGAGTCTGTCCAGATAAACATCATTATCAGTTAAAAATGCATTGAAGTTAAATGGATTCAAGAAAGAGAAAATGAATTGTGTTACAAATATTATAATATCATTTCTATTTACCTTGTCTCACCACCAATCTCCCATAACTGAACATCCACTTCCAATTTTTTGTAGCCAGGAAGCGTTAGAGGAAAGTCAACAATACGAACGGCTTTTGTAGGATAATATGGATTACGCGATCCACTACTACCACTTTCCACGGATACACTTTCCTTGCCCAATGCATTATTGAGTGATGTCTTCCCAGCCTAGAATATTATGGTCAATAAAAAGGAAATCCAATTATTTAATATATTTATATATATTTATATATTTTGAACGTTTATTTTAAATTAATAACTTCGTTTTACCTGTGATGGCCCAACTACTAAAATTCTAACTTTCATTATGCAGTTTTTGCAGAAATGTTTTGATGTAGTGAAAATTCACAAGAACGGATAAAGACCACAAAATGGGCCACAGCCACTACCCACAAATGCACATTTTCAGTTATTTTCATTTATTATGCTTTTGGTATCCATCGTTACGAAGCGTCAGCATATAATTTCATCGAAATAATAAGGAACGTGCAATATCTCTTAATCTACAATCCTCTTCTTGTTAGCTCCCAATTATTCGTAAATTGTGTATCTTTTTAGAACTTACTGATAAATCAACAATTTGGGATTTTATTTTCTCTGAAACAAAAGGAGGTCATCGAATATATTAGGAACAAAGGACAAAGTGCGAAAAGGGGATAAGTTTTAATAAGATAAAACTTGAATATGAATCCACCAAAATTATTATTAACTAATAATATGTTATCTCAAATAGCCTACAATTTATATACAATGGTTCACCGGGTTGGGCTCGCACACGTGCCGAGAGTGATATCTCATGCACCCTTCTTTCTTTAACTAAAAAAGTGTAAATAACAAACGTTAATAATTATCATCCAATAACAAAAAACATTCTTAACATTCAATCAATCCAAGTTCCTAATAAAACTCTCATCCAAAGTAACTTTAAGCACGGTAACGCATGATGTTCTTATGTAACAAATCAATCAGGAAGCAAGTGTTTTACTCTCCTAAATTACTGGGTTACTATTTGAAAAATGTTTTTACGATTTCATCCAGAGCTGTCAAATCTCTGTAGATTTACGAAAGTCTGAGGAAATGCTCAAATCCCGTGAAATTGAGTTGGGTGTAAATTTTTTGTATAATTATACCTTGGGATTGATACAGTTTTTTCCAACCGACCACGTTACCTGTGAACAATTTGTGGATTTGAGTTAATATACGAATAAATTGAGGACAAAATGAGAAAACAAAAATTGTCAAGACTTTGGAAAAAGTGAATATATGGTTTATAAAAAATCAGGTAACTCTTAATGTGCAACAATGGACACTAAACTGAGGCCAACAATTCTTTTGCCAGAAGCGGTGGTGGTGAAGGTGTAGGTATTAGCTTAACCTACGTTCAAATCTGACGTGAATACCGTTTTTCGGCGAAATTACAACAGTGGGAACGAAAAGTTTAAGATTCATTTCAGTACGTTCTGAAGGCAGAAATCTGGAAGCACATAAAAAACCAAGTTTAGTTTGGCGGTCCAAAGACATTAACGAATTTAGACTTTATTTTACCTGAACTTGCGAAAAATTGTTGCAATTGCCAATTTAGTTTCTAACAGACCAAATCTAGAACCAATACAATTTCGTGGTCCGGCTCCTGCAAACAAAAGGCTTTAGGTGAAACCTAAAAAAGTTCAAGGGTATTTGTAAGGATAATGGCGTGGTTCGCTTTACCAAATGGAATCCATGACATTGAATGATGCCTTTTTTTATTCGTCTGACTGAATCTCTCTGGATCAAACTTGTACGGATCTGGCCATAGGTTCGGGTCATGGTGAATTTGCCAGACTGGGACATTGATGTTGACATTTGGTGGAACCAGGTGGGGTCCGATTTGACACTTAACTCCAACTTCTCTCACCACAAAAGTGACGACAGGTGGGTAGAGACGTAGGCTTTCACAAACAACTTGATCTAAATAAACTAACCCATTTACTTGTTCATAAGTCGGAACTTCGTCAATCTGAAAATTAAAAATAAATTTTTGTAAAGTTAGGTATACCCTAGTATTTACGTAGGTTGAGTATAAAAACTAATTTGCTTACAGCAAATGCTTCGTTAAGCTCCTCAAACAGATGCTCTTGTATATCCGGATGAAGGGTAAGGAGATACGTAGTGAATGCCATGGCACTCGCAGTTGTTTCAAATCCGCCAAGAACAAATACCCAGGCATTAGCTACAATTTCATCATCTGTCAATTGCCGGTGCCCATCATTCGTTAGTGCTGTATCAATCATCAATTGTAATACGTCCAAATACTTGGGTTGACTCGTAGACATAGCCTCTGCTTCGGCTGCCTCATCACGTCGAAATTTCATGACATTGACGACATTTTCACAAATCATTGACGTCATTTGACCAGAAACTGCAAAGCGATTGACGATCATTCCTAGAACTTTACCCACGAAGGGAAAACAAACAGCAAAAAGAACGAGTGGATTAAGAGCATTTGCCAAGAAGCCCTTAACTGCAGTTAGGAACTTGTCATTTGGATCTCTTTGACAGTTGACCTTCATCGCAAGAGCACATTTGCTGATAACGTCACAAGTGAGGCCTTGGTAGAGTGAAACGATGTCCAGTTGGGATTCGTCCGTTACTTCGTACATAATGCTAATTGTTTCCTTTAGGCATTGGTTCATGAGCGGATTCATTTGGCGCATTTTTGAAGCGGAAAATGTCGGAGTAAGCACTGACCGTACGTCTTTCCATCGTTGATCTCGCAAGCCTGCCAAAGTATGGGAAACGGGTTTCGTGTTCACAATGAGTTTTGGTCGATTTATGAACTTTTGGGCATTTTTTATTAGGACGTCTTTGATAATGTCCAAATCTTGAATGACAAGAATGGGAACAGTTCCAGAAAAGTAGCCATAAATAGGACCATACTGTTGGTACCAAGCATCTTGCACTTCAAGGACATTCAAGTCTTTGGAGAACCGAAGTTGTCGAATATTTCCGTAAAGAAAACTTGGGACAGGTCCTGAAATACCAATCCGTTGAAAGAGCTGGAAGTGATGAATTCTGTTGATGATGAGAACTGTACAATAGAGACATAAAATGGCGGCAAGGATTCCGCATAGTATCAGTGAAGTGGAAACCATCGATAGAGCATAGAAACTAAAATAAAAAAAACATGGAAATCACTCATTCGCCTTCCACTAACAACTAATGTAATCTAACTATTAAAACTTTAATACTATTTCCCGTTTTTTAACAACAACCCTTCACTGTAATGGTAAGAATTTGAAGGGGAACTTACCACCACCAACTTATTCCAGAACTTGAAACTTATGCTTTCAATAAAGTTGAAATACAGCAGGTTTCACGTAGTAATCTCAAATTTTGGCGTTACGTCATCCAAAGAATAAAACAAAAAAAAAAATGGCAATAGGTAAAGCTAGGTTTGCGGTTGTAGTGATGATCCGCAGATACGTAATGTTAAATGATGAAAATACTTATTAAGTTGAAATTCTCATCACGTTGTTGTGAAAATTCGGAAAATTGTTCTCAATTGTTCGTAGAGAGTTTATTTAGAAACTTCCGTCGAGTAAGTACAAATTGTTAGAGGAGATTTTTACAGAACTACGAAAGCTAAAACATTATTTTGAAATGGGTACAACGTACAACTCTTACAACTTTTAGGGTTAAAGATTCGTGGAAAAATTTCACTAGAGAAAAATAAGGAAAAGCATAAGTAATTATGAACCTTACCACTTAATTCCTTATGTAACATGTGTGTTAGCATGATGAACAAAGTTATGACTTATGATAGTAAAAGCAGTTAGTAAGTACAAAAAAGAGTATCTTTTCTTCGTCAAAAAGGTAGATGTTAAACGTGAAACTTGTTGAAGTCAATGCGTTGCGTCGTTGTCAAGAATGTTAAAGATGTTAATGTTGAAACTATATGTGCAATATTTACAATGAGTAAAAAAGTGTGTGATGTTATCACAGATCTTGGATGGTATCCATCCTAAAATGTCTACATTACAACTGCCAACAGTACCGGAATTCTTGCATGGATTTATAGAATTTTTTGTCTAGTTTGTACCCTACTCGTGCACTTTCAATTCTTTAGAGTGAGAAGAGATTCTTTTCCCAAGATGGAAGAGGGAGACATAAACTCACATATCTCCCTCTCCATTCTTATAAGGAAAAGCACTTGGGATTTAAAGTTCCTCAAAAACTGAGGTTCAACCAATTTTTCCCGTCCTCTCTCAATAAGCGTAATGTATTACACAATCAACAAAAGGTTTTTGGAACCTTTTATCCTTTTCCCTTTTTTTTCAAAAAATAAGACAAGTGTTGAGGCTGGGATTTTAAGAAAGTAGTTATTTTAATGGGAGGGTAAAAAGGATGTGAAGTTTAATCTCCACCATACAGGATTTCAGAAACAAAGGTTTTGAACAATTCATTTAATGCGGCCCTTCCTCCTCCTGGTAGCGAAACAGAATGGAAATTAGGCACAAAGTGTTGAGTTTCATCAAATTCTCATTTCCTTCCATTTGGTCATTACTTGATTTGGGTTCAAAAAAGTAAATAGTAAGATTGGAGTAACTCTCGGAAACATCTTCTGTAACCTTGACCTTTTTTCTAGTAAAAAGGACAAACTTTTGAACAATAGAAGATTTGAAGAAAATAACACTTGCTACCTGCTCACTGGGTGACCATTGTTATGAAATGAATCAATTGAGGGCAAAACCTTTTTCTTCTTCGTTTTTCGAGTATGTCTAATGTTCCTTTAAACTGATGTTCTAGAACAATTTAATTTTCATCTTTGCCAAAAATTCTATCGATGTTATAGATGCAAAAATACTACGAGATGTTTCCTATTTATGTGTAGCTAATTTAGCATCCTATATTGGTAAGTAAAAAAAATTTCACAATTAAATTCAAGTGTTCAGTGCAATAAACTGGGATTGGTTGGTGGAACAGGAATGTCCCAACCTTGCCTTGTAAGGATTCAAATAACGGGCATTTAAAGACTTTTTTAAAGTAAACTAATTAAAAAAAAATTAAAAATTAAAAATCTAACTTGAATTGGAAATAATCAGTACAGGAAACAGAATTTATTTCAAACTATAGGAAATGCGAACTGCTAAAATCAATGGGAAGGAATAAATTAAATAATTTAATTCGACAATTTACAGTACTGTCTGTACAATAAGCACAAAGTCGCCAAATACTCTTAAAAATAGGGATATTGTTTTGTAATATAAGATGCATTGAATAATTACAGAGACTAATGATAAGTGGACATTTTGATCAGCAGGATATCTAATTTACTCGTACAAAGAGTTTAAGGGTAGTCATTAAATCGGTTAGTAAATTGTTCAAACTCGGAAGAAGATTAGTCACTTGCAAGGTTCTTTGACTAAAAAATCGCTTAGCAAGTTGTGCCAAAGCTCTCTTTTTAAATTAAAATTCTCTATCTTTTATAATTCTTTGCGTTAAGTCCATCAATATGGCATTTCAAATAAGATATGCAGAATCTGTAAATCTCAAAGCCTCTTGTTTGTTTTTTGCAGAACTCAAAACGAAAAAGAAATTAATTTAAAAAAAAGGGTCCCAAACTTTTTTTTTCTCTCAAAAAGTCGAGTTTTGGCATAACCTTCTACTAGTACCTATTTTTAGTATTTTCTATGATTGGAATAGCCATAGGGGAATTTACTCCCCTCTGGCTATCAGTAAACCGTTGGTAAGGAACCTTGGTCACTTGGACATAACATTAAGGGCTAGGACATTCTTATTCGAATTAAGCTTCATTAAGCTTCATTAAGGTGAGAGCTTGATTCGAATAACATCAGGCTAACATTTCCACAGTTTACGAATTAGATAGCACGTTGAAACCACCACCCACGACGTTAGAATACCAGCTAAGTTTGCTGAATTAATCTATTTTTACAGTTGAGTAAATCTTCCGAACAAAGTAGTTGCTTCCAATGTAACCCACTGTACCACAGATAATTCCTAGTCCAAGGCTGAACAGGGCCATGTGTCCAAAGTAAAAAGCAGTTTGAAATAACCCGTACATCCTACAAAACAAAAAGTCGAGTTACGAATTTCAATGACAAATATAAATTGGTTTGTAGAGTGAATAAATATTATTACTTTGTTTTGAATAAAAAATAATAAATTGAGTAGAGATAGACATATCCTGCAGTTGATGCTGAGGAAAAAAATGATGTCCATTGCCATCTGTCAAAAGAATTAAAATATTATTGACTTGGTACTTAAGAAAAAACAAACTTTGCATTTGTGTGAAATGAAAAATTTTGAGTTTGACGAATGCACACCTGTAGTCTTCTGCGTTGAGAACGAAGTATGTACAAACAATTGTAACACAAATAGTCACCACCAACAGGATTAAGAAAACGAGGAGCATGAATCCATAGACGTAGTAGATTTTATAGGCCCAGAATGATGTGAAAATGAAGTACCTAAGATTAGAATAAGAAATAAAATGAAACTAAAGAATGAGAGTGAAATAAAAGCGTAAACGAAAAAATTCAATTTACATTTCAATAAAAATAGAACCGAATGGTAGGATTCCTCCCAATGCAACAATGACAAGTGGTTCCATGAACCACTTCTTCTCAGGAATGGGACGGGGCACAGCGTTAACGCGACAAGGATGATCAGCTGTATGCAGGCAAAAATTTATTACTCGTCATTGATTTTGAATTTTCAAAGAGTTATTTGACTATGTGAATAAGTTAAAATAAGTATAACATTTTTCAATTCTGATTCTGACCTGATCCCGCAATATTCCTGCCCAGAACAGTACCGACTAGGGTAAGAGGTAGAACCACGAAAAGTACAATACATGTTACTGCCACCTAGTAGTAAAATCGATCAAGATTTTCCCATTGACGGAGCGAAGGTAAATAAATCATAAGTGTAATCAGTTGATTCTTGGCAAGAATTTCTTACCATGCTTCCAAAAGGGATTGCTCGTGAGGTATGATAGTAAATAGCAATGAAATTAATGAAAAAGGCAGTTCCACAAACAACAGATGGCAACAGGAAAACAGATGCGAACATTTGTTGGATCCATTTCTAATTATATTGACAATTTTAAAATAAGTATGAACTTTATTTGTGAATTCTAATACTTTGAAGTCCAATCTCACCTTTCCTCCCATTCGAGAAAAGATCGATGCCCCAAAATATCCTGCAATTTGAAATGAAGTAGCGATAGCATTGATTATTATTTGAAAATAAACTTGCTCTTGTAAACTGAATTGTAAAACTGGTAATTACCATTGATTGGAGAAGTGGCTGCATATACAAATATTGCTGTAGACAGCAAGGATCCTCGTTCTGTGTAAAGCTCTCCGGCAATTGTAAAGAGTATCACAACAATAGTGACGACCAAAAGTTGGTAGCCAGTCCCCATAATCGCAGAGAAGACCAACGAATGTGGCGGAGTCCTAAAAACGTCACCATGAACTTGTTTCCACCCGTATTCATCTCCAAGTTCTCTGTCCTGGGAAATACCACAAAATAGTAACTATTCACGGAAGTCCTAATTTATATTCCAGATTTCACAAATAACAATACGTAGGCCAGTGGGTTGAACTTCGAGGTGATGAAAAGAAATAATTAAATAAAAAATCAACCGAAATTGCTTTTTCGTTCGAAATATTCGAATAATTACTGCCATAAAAGAATATTTAGGCTGAACTCACCTCGATTCAATTTTTAAGTTAAATTTAAGTGGTTGATTATTTGTGGGGAAGGAGTCGTTAGTACCTACCATGTCATCCATCTCTTCGTCTTTCGCATAGCGTGCGTAATCTTTTCTCAATGTTCGCATCAATATCATGCTCACTAAGCCCACAAGAAAAATGACCATCATGAAGCTGTTGAAAATTGAAAACCAATGAATTCTGTGTTGGAAAAAACTTGGGTCTAAGTATTTGTCGAATCTATCTTCAAATTTGACTGAAGACTCCTTCCAGTTCACTTCATAACTAAAGGCGATCTTTACTCCTTGTTTCAATGGAGTCTTTCCTTCTGTGGTCATGTTAACGTCAACAATTCGTCCACCGTTGTATCCAACATCAAATTTCATGTGCGTGTAAATGAAATATGTACCATCCTCAAATTCGCCAACAACTCCTAAAGAATAAACACATGTGAGAACGTGAAAACGAAAAATTGCAGTATACCGGAAACCGGATCCCCACCGATTTCGCATTTCGGTAAAAAAGCTTCCCAAGACTAAATCGACCTTCCTGGACGAAAAACTGAAACCAATTCTCACAAGAAATAAATAACTAGGAAAGTTTGATGTGAAACTGTTTGTCTTGGATTTTGTTCACGAGAATCTCTTTTTCAGTTGTCAACTCTCAGGAGGAAGGTAAACTTTTTCAGCCTTTAGTAAGTAGCTACATTTTTTCAGCTACTTAAGTGTGTAAAAATATTATTCAACAAAAAAATAAGTGGTGCCGAAACAGTCGCAGCACAAGTCGTACCCCAAATTGGAAGACTATCCACGAACATCTGGTACCAATATCGATTCTTTATGGCATACTCAAATGCCTTGTAGTCTTCTGCACTAAGCTCAGGTACTTCGCAATATGATGTTACCTGTGTATTAGCTGGTCAAGTATAAAATATCGCTGAATTAGCAGCACTGATCATTTGTTTAAAAAAATTCATAAAAATATTAAAAAGTACATTTAAAAGCGAATCCAATTTGCGAGTATTCCAATTCGTATCCTTCTAGTGCCTCTCCAAGCGTTTCATGTGGGTGGCCTATTTCTTCCTGTAGTCCTTTGCAATACGGAAGGGAGTAGTACTTATAAGTTTCTTGCTGATTGTGATAAGGCCCTACAGTGTTCATCCATAGTACGATTTCGTCTTCGCTTTTATACTGAAACAAGTTAGTAAACACTATAATTAATGCATCGAATAAAATCGCCATTAGAAGAAAAACACATCTAACAAGATATCAGGATATAAGTTGATGATGAAACGATGAAAATATGAACGAGGCGATTGGTTGGTTGTTTAGGAATTGAATAATTCCATTAAAATGTGAAGATGAACAAAACCAATGTGTTCGAAGCTTAGTCTTACCATGAATAAGTTTCTAAGTAACGACATTGACCAACCTCCATGAATTTCTGTCTTCGTCTTTTACAGATACACAAGACTTAAAAAAACTTGCGCAAAAAGTGTGACATTCAACATCTTTTTTTTGAAGACTAATTCGTATACGTTGAGCACGAATCTGAAAGAAGTTATTTTTACGATTTTTCATCTCATAACGTTGTTAGGTTAGAAATAAGAAACCTAACAAATGAAAGATGAGGTGGGAAAATTTGTTAGGGTATATCAATGTGGTCGATATTTTTCCTCGAAAATCTTCGAAAGTTCCGAGAAGATTTAAAATTACGAAAATGACCTCTATAAAAATTATTCAGAAATGATGAGATGAGAGGATCATTTACAATGTATGATACATGATCTTGTGACCTCTCTCAAAGGTCAACGGACAAAGGACGACTTCCCCAATTGTCCAAAGTCCAAGTGGTCAGTGAGTGTAAACTTTATGGTCGCCGTTGTTTGTAACCACCTAGTGTAACCACCCGCAGCCATATTTGTAACCACCCTGTGGTGACACTGTGGTTACAATGAGGTGGTTACTTCAGTAACCACCTTCACAGTTTTCCTACTGTATCCACCCTATTGTAACCACCAATACAAAAACAATATGGCAACAGTGTAAAGGAGCGGAGGTAAACTAAACCTATACCTTTGGGTTGGGCGATGCCGAAGGCATAGCCCAAAGTTATAGGTTTAGGTTACCGGAGCGACCATTAGGTTTAAATTGTTAAGTTAGCTGGACCTAACCCTAGCAGCTTTCGAAATAGAAAACCGACAAAAATTAAAGATAAACGCGTTGCTTATAAAGCTTTTCTAACCTAACTGTCGCTCCGGTAACCTAAACCTCCGCTCCTTTACACTGTTGCCATATTGTTTTTGTATTGGTGGTTACAATAAGGTGGATACAGTAGGAAAACTGTGAAGGTGGTTACTTAAGTAACCACTTCATTGTAACCACACAGTGTCACCACCGGGTGGTTACAAATATGGCTGCCGGTGATTACACTAGGAGGTTACAACGGCGAACATAAAGTTTACACCAACCGTCCAAGTCTTTTAACATTGGTCTACCCTGCTGATATCTGACCCCAAAATCACTAAAAAAACTCGAAATCGAACATTTGTACATGTTAAAATGTAATGTAATATTCATGATCGAGAGTCCTTGGGTCCAAAGGGCAAGAGAGGGTACCTTAGAAAACAAAATATACATTTTGAGATATGTGGTTTACCGTTTACATAATGTTATACTACAATTTGGTGGGTAGATTCGGGCAGTGGGGGACCAGGCGAAAGAAGGGCATGTTTTCTCATCTTCCAGCTTAGGTTGCTGTAAAAAAGTTGAGGTGTAGAGAAACCTAACCCTAATGCTAAGAGATGGACGAAGACTTAGAAATTTTCCTTGGTCCCCCAATGCCCGAATCGAGCCCAATTTGGTTCTTTTCTTCGTGTAAGTTATTTATTTCTTGTGGAATTCAACACACCTATTCTAACTCTGCAATTTTACGTAGTGAAACGAAAGTGTGTTACTAATCGCTTACCAGATGGTTATGTTCATCCCCGTTTAGGCAATGCAACCGAGAAAGTACAATGAAAAAGAATGATGTGACAATTTTAAAATCCATGACGATTTGTAGTAAACTCTTTTCTGTCCAATCTTTCTGGCCAGACAACGCTCAAATAACTATAACTGTTTTCAACCACGGGATATGAATGACGATTGAAGATATAGAGGTAAATCAGCTTGAAGGAAGGTTAGTTGACTTCACACTTGACAGTGAGGCAGGCGGTGAGAGCGATTATGTGCTTAATTAATTACGTTTACGTAGAGCTGTTTTAGCAGCATTCAAATTCAGACAAGAATTCAAATTCAGCGGTCAACATCAAATCCGAGAGGTTGGTCGAAGTAAGGATAAAGGCCTTAGCTTGTCGCCCCCAGTTTGCATTAGTGTTGGATTCCCCTATTGCATCCTCTAGGCGGAAAGTTCAAAAAACGAAAAATCGCTCCCTATCCTGTAGAAGACGATTTCTACCGGTAGAGTTCCACCGAAAAATTTCCCTTGTATCACCCAATTGTAACCTCCTATAGTAAATAAATTTCGCAACATGTAAGTTGATTTTTAAACTCGTATTGTGTTGTGTTAAAAAATAATTTCCTTTGTAGCCTCCTAGTTACTGTAGCATGATCCGAACAACAACGGCTATTTAATTTTATCGGTCGTTTTTTTACAAATCGTAAATATTTAAACCTAACGTTTTCAACCTCCGCTCCACAGTTTAGCGACACTTGGAAAACATATAATTCTATTTATTACAGGAGGAGACAATCAAGTGAAATTTTTCTTCAAACAATAGGACTTTAAAAATCAACTTACACGTTGCCAACTTTATTTATCATAGGGGGTTACAATGGGGGGCTACAAAGGAAATTCTTCTGTGGAACTATAGGAATCCTTTCTAGAGGGAGAGATCTTCGTTTTTTGAATTTTCCGCTTGGAGGATACGTTAGAGAGACCAACACTAATGCGAACTGGGTGCAACAAGCTTGGGCCTTTATCCTTACTTCAACCGAGAGATTTTTAGCATCTAACAACCTACATAAAAGAGACAAAAGTATTAGGATAAAGGATAGGGCCATGCCCAACTTTATGCGAGTCCTCTGGGAAGTCAGAGTTTACTTTCAACTTTAACTGCTACATTGGTTATCATCAGAATTGGACAAATTAAAACACTAATATTAACTAGCTGGTTAAAATAGTGATTAACTACGAGGTAAAAAAGCCTTCGAACTTTTTCCTCGGGGTCAATCTATTATCGTTGAGGGCACTTGAGAACCGCCCCAAGAGCCTCAAATGCTCGGTCCATAGCGCGAAGCTAGGAGTTAGTTTCTGTGAATTGGAATAAAAATCTTTTTAAAAATTAGTTTTATTAGTAGGTCGTTTCTTCAGGTATAAGTCCCAGAAAATTTCTTTTTCGACGCAGTTTATAGTAAACCATTTATTTACACCGCCAACTAATTTCGCTTGATTCTGTCTTTGTAAAGGCTTTACTTTGACATTCTCTTTTTAGAGCATCTTGAAAAGGCGACATAATATATACGTACTAGCTGGGTAAAAACGCCTTCGGCGTTTTTACTTCAGGGTCAATCGTTATTTAAGGTCTATCTATCACAATTGAGCGCACTTAGGAACCGCCCTCCCCCAGGCCCTGCTTGTTTGGCC
>JABASK010000184.1:0-21558 GCA_019776465.1 Rambutanura hunanensis | reverse complement strand
AAACATGCTTAAGCATGTATTTATATCAGATAAGAAACATTTAACGAGCGAAAGGCAGACATAAGGCGCCAAAATTTCAATTATCGAGTCACTCCAATTATACAGTGTATAATTGGCAAACGAAACAGCACGTATTATACACTGTATTATACACACGTGTATTTTTCGTATTATACGGACTCCGAACCCTGGTCATGACCCAAGAAATTTAGTTCCATTCGATCCCTCATAGTCAATGTCTACAAGTTAAGTTCCCACAACATGATTTTCTCAGGCTCCCAGAAATAATCAGCATTTTAGCACTAATTTGTATTTGGGCAAGTTGTGGACCACAACTTGTGGTTTGAATTCTTGTAACCACTTTACTAATTTGAGTTTACGATCAGTAGTGAATCTACAGCCCGTCCCATAAAGAGTGGCAATCAGCTGTTGGTGCTTTCTCTTACGAGCCTCTGAAAGGCGGGTGCGGCAAAAAGGTGCGGCGGTTGGAAGTTTCAGCCCGCCTTTTTAACGCTCCTCAACTGAAACAGGTATGTAGCGAACGGAAGTTGTCAGTGGGAACGGAAGACAACAAAGGGAAGTTGTTCATCTTAATTAATTATGTCATTTCCTGTTTTATTCTGGTGTGCTAAAAACGGTGCGCTGGTGCGCTAAAAACGGCGCGCTAAAAACCCTCTCGCATAGGCGAGAGATGTGAAGCGAACCATTGACAAGTTTAAAAAAACGAAATCTTTACAAAACGCTGTTAGCCCTGGCAGACCAAAAATTGTGACTACCGAACCAATGTCAACCATTATTTTCAATTCTGAAGGTGGAGTAGTATGAGACATAGGATTAATATGGCTAATAATTTATATTTTTTATTTACTTTTGTACCCATACAACTCTTATGTCTCACAGTACCCCAACTTCAGAATTTTTCAGTTACCTTAGTACAAGTTACAAAATGTCAACATTTTAGACCATTTATGTGGAGGTAACACAAGAAATACTTCACGACGACCTGCAAAAAAGAGTCGACATTGCTCAAGAAACGATTCGTCGTATAAATTTGGACCAAACATTTACCTCCCGAATTGTATTCAGCGACGAAGCTACACTTTTTCTAAATTACGACTTTAACCGCCAAAATTATCGTTAGTGGGCAAAAGAAAATCCCCACTGGCACGAGGGGCTGAAAGCACAAGGAGCCCCAAAACTTAGCATTTGGAGTGTTTTTTTTGGAGACGAGGTCATTCGTCCAATTTTTTTCCAGGCAACATAAATGGGCACTCTTATCTAGAAATTCTCAGAGGTAAAGCTCAATTTTTTCGGGTGGGGTTACGTGCGACAACATGTTTTTACTTCGCGTCGTCCTAACACGCTTGACCGGCTCAAATTATTCGTCACTCATTTCTTTCGTACCAAAATTAATGACCAAATGCTTCAAAATGTGAGAGACTCATTTTCCATGCGACTGCATAACTGTCTTCTGGGAAATGGGTCCAATTTTGAACCTCTAATGTAGGTAGGTATTGTTTCAAATTATTTTGTTCATTTATGTGTAAAAATTATCGCGTCAAAGTTTTTAGTTTTAATGTGTTTTCATTCACCGATTAAAACAGAGGGACAGACCGACAACTATTCACAGTTGCAAAGTCACTCTCAAACCTAACTTCTAATGCGGTGTAGTTTTCACCCCGCACACGCTCACCCACTCCTACTTTTCAGAGGTTCGTAAGAGAAAGCACCAACAGCTGATTGCCACTCTTTATGGGACGGGCTGTATAAGCTGTACACTGCTTTACTTTTTTTTACCTACTTTGTGGGTATTGGAACTAAAACTAAAAGTTACTAAAACTTAATCAAATTAAAGCGAATTGTGTTAGGTCGATACTTTAAATCGTTTTGGCTCTACTTACCGTCCGAATTTGATCAATAATTTATTTCAATTCAAGAACATCAGCTGCTTTAGCCTCTGAAGCAGCTCTGAAGCGGAAGGTTGAAACATTGAAGGTACTACTATAAATTTATCACTTTTCGTGAAAGTCAACGAATGAATGTCAGCTGCGAAGTATCTAATTCTGGAAGACTTTCCCGCCGCGTGCCGATGCCGATGACGTTCCTGAATGACGACTTCTTTCAGGGCCGAACGCAACACGCAGTGATATTTATAGGTAGATTCTGAAAAAATTTTGCGTTAATTCTACTAAAAATATTTTCTAAAGTAAACTACCTCATGCAATATCATTAGTTATTATTTTTACGAAAATGTTATTATTTTAAAGAAACATTTGAAGCGAAAACGAAAACCTATAAAAGTACTTATTTTGGAACAATTCGAAAAATTTGGCCTAAATATTAAACCAATCTTCAAACAGTGCTCAGCCAAGGTCATTGGTTCCTTTTATTTTTTCCACCGACACGACTTCGTATCGCTTGAAAACTTACATTTGTTGTGCAAAGCTTATTACTGCAGCCAATTTGGAATATACTTCCTATGAAGTCTTGACCTTCGTCGGGCGTCGTAGACACAGTCGACAGACCCACAGTGTAAATTTTGAAACGACATAACAACAGACCAGAATAGTAAGAAATCCACCAGCCGAAATATCGAGAGAGTTCAGTTCAATCACTGTCAAATCTCTTGCACTGGAGCGTAAGTGTTTGGCTCCTGAAATCATGTAGGTAACATCACTAGTAACCATATTTTGTCCGAAACCGCATCTTAGAATGGTTACGTTAACTGATCTAGCCATTTAATTAACCATTTTTACATACGGAAAGCAAGGCAAAACTAACCGTTGTGACGGAGAACGTATTCAACCCAATAGATGGCGGTGTTCATTGGCGTCATTGGTTGATCTTTTAAAAGGCTAGATCGAAACATGGCATTTTTTTTGTACCTATAAAACGAGCAAAAAATTCGTTGTGCAAAGTTGAGATTTCAAAATTAACTGAATGAATGAGTTGACAATTTACGTTTGATTTGATAGGACTTGGATGATTCCTTGGAGTAAATTCTCTGTTGTCAAAGTTTTATAATCCAATACTACAGCAACTCCTAGGCGTTGGGCTTGTTCTAAGTTGACAAATTGGTCAAGCATGATCCCCATGCCAACCATTGGACATCCGTGGTACAGACCTTCGGTGATACTTTGGTGACCTCCATGAGTGATGAAGGCTCTAATGGTAATAAGATATCAAAAATTATTAAACGTACAATTTCGTCAGAAAACTTTTTTTTTTGTGCAAATTCTGGTAGGTATAGAAAAAGGGGGAACGTTTATTTTACCTTATTTTTGAATGGCCCAATAAGTCCTGCTGTGGTAGCCATTTCATCAATTTAACATTAGGCGGTACATTTTCTGGAGGCTCTCCTTCCCACTTCCAAAGAACAGTATTGGGTAATTGAGAAAAAGATTGAAAAAATATGTCAAGTTTGGCTGGTGACAAACTGCTTCCGGATAATACAGATCCGAAACTACATAAAATGAAACCATGTTCGCCGGAACTCTGGACAATGTGCTCCAAATCCTAGAATTTAACGAGACCAAATATATAAAAAAATTCGAAGCTCGAGACTAACGTTAACTTACATTTGACAGTGGTTTGGCCGAGTGACAGTGCAAAGCCCCCACCTCAATCACATCCGGAAAATACTGACGTGGATTATCTTTCGAGAAATGGCCGTTGGAAAGGATGAGACTAGCATTAGCAAAAATTTCATTGACTGAAGGTATAGTCGAGTCATTTAGTTTCTCACGATAAAGTTCAGCATATTTATTCTTGAAGATTGTGTCATAGTAGTGGTAATTAACTTTGGTCCAAATATTGCTCAAGCGTTGCCAAAACGATGTATCGATTGAAGCGCTATTGAGAACTCCACCTATCGGTGACAAGATCCATTCCGTTCCGGGTGGAAGACTTAGCAGGATCAAAGTTGTATTGAGCTTATACACGAATCCAGCTGTACAACTGTTGATCATTGGCGGAAGAAGAATAAGATCAAACTTTTTCTGGAGTAAAGTCTTGACTTGGGGCATATCATAGACCAAATCACACGCAGTAGCGATCAAATCTCCTGCCCACTGAGCTTTGTTGTAGCTGGAATTCTTTTCCATATCTCGATACTGTGGGTTATACTTGTCCAAAAATTCGTTAGTGTCCATCGTAAGGATACTGGTGATGTTGGGTATTTCTTGAGTAGCAATGTGAGGCGAGAGAGTCGTGACATGGTGACCTCGAGCAGCTAAGGCTACCAGTAGTGGCTCGTAGATGATAAAATGGCTGCGAACGGAGACAAAAGTGAGGTAGAGAATATTGGCACCATGACTACATGTAGGACCAAATGTGACGCAGCAAATAAAAGCCAATACGTGTTTCAAGGCAACGACCATTTTGTAGCTCGAGTGAAATTAGCAATGATTTCTGAAGGATGATGTATACACGTGGAACTTCCAAAAGTCGCCATAATCAATCGCCGCTAAACCGGATTCATAAACGAGTTTGACCTTAGATCTCAGCACACAGCAAAACTATCTGAATAAGATAAGCAATTCTCTTTAAATTCTTTGCGTTTGGCCACTGCGTCTGAACGCAGACGGTGTAGTACTAAAGAACCTGAAATCAATTTAACACATCGCATAGTTGACTCTTGACCACTTTGACGGTTCGGTATAGTTACTCATAAAATAAACCACGCGTTCTATTAAGTTACTTATGCGTACTAAGGACTACCTTTATTCGCAACCTAACTTATTTGCATTCGTAAAAAGGAATTTTTCTACAATACGCGATTTCAATATTGGGGGCGGTTTTGCGCTTTTTTGCCAAAAGGGAAATTTTTTCGAACAATAATTGAACAAAACGAATTTAATATATTAGCACCGTATTTAAAATTAAGTATAAAATTTTTATATAATAAATATAATAAATTGAACTTATGTGCGAAAAACACACTTTTTTTATCATAACTTCATTCAGCGGTACAATATCAGCATTGCTTTTAGTCTTCTGGACTGTATGTCAAAGACATACTAGGAAGACTTTAGTACTTTAGATACGGGTTTGTCCAATGAGACAACTAGCCGTTATATTCCCTTCTTTAAAACACTTTTTTAAGACCATCGTAGATGTTATCTGAAAAGTGATGAAATTTTAGTCTGTCACGGAGCACCGTCTTATTTGTGCTACACCTAAATTTGTGCAGAACGTGCCAGCGACTGGAGGAGTTTTTAGTATGTCCGTCTGTCCGTCTGTCTGTTAGTTAGTTTTTAGTTTAGTTTTTCTCATTTTGGCTCAACTTAATATTTTCACAACGATAACTTGAAGCTAACCAACTTTTGCACAATTCCTTCTTTTAGCGTGCAAACTATGTACAAATTAGTGGTTTTGCAAATTAACCCTAAACTGTTTCATACACAAAATGCACACCCGAAGGTTGCCTTGGGAACCTGTTATTAGCAGAAAATCGGGTATCGCAAGCTATGCATAATTTAGCGGATTTTAAAACTGTGTGGCATATCTTTTGTGAAGTTTCGCGCACCGGGCTGTTGCCTTGGCAATGTCTTATTAGTATGTGCTCATGACAAATGTCCAGAAGACCAGTGCTGAATCCACGATCCAGCACGCCTACTTGTTTTCACTGATGCCTGCCCTACTCCAGTTAGTTACACTACTCATGCGCACAAAACTTTCTCAAAATAAAGCCCTGCTCCTAATTTTAACCTTTCCGTAGTAAACTAGGAAAAACTTTTGACTTAAGCAAACAAATATAGCTTTGAAAGCAAATTATGCACCTCAATATTTTTTAAAATTTTGAATTCATTTTGGTATTTTTAATTTCCGTACCATCGTGCCTCATTTGATATTGGTAAAGCAAAATGACAATCGGTGTTGTGTAAGTGATAACTCAGTGTGCCATTGAACGGTGACTCTATAATAATTATAGTCTTCAATTGAAATATCGGTTTTGTAGAAAACTATCGCAAATGTTTCTACAACTTCGGTAAATATTAAAGCCGAAATTCAAGTTTTCGATGGGTTTTTTATAGATATTAACTACTTTTTTCCAATCATTGCAGTACTTTCTTATTTAATTATTTGACACCATTTTCCTTTTACTTGAGCCAACAAATATTAAATGGGAATTTCTTTATAATACTTTGCACTGTTGATTTTAGCCTCATCTTCTGAATAAATTGGCTTATAATGTATTTTAGCTGCAATTTTTTTCCTACTGAAGGTCGCATGTGAATGGGCTATCAAAAAGGCTTCGTATGTAGGAAATAATGGATACTGATTTAACAATTTTTTCCAAGCTACTGGAAAAATATTTTGAATTAACCAATTCATTATTCGTAGTAAAAACAGGATGAAGAATAATGGAACGGGAAGTGATAGAACTTGATATCCCTTAAGTTTCACAAATGGTTTCATAAATTCGTAAACAACTGCTGGTCGAGTGTCGTCCGTGACATAAAAAGTTTCACCGTCAATTTCTTCTTCGCTGGTTAAATTTTCACCTTTAGTCTCGTGGGTCAATTTTGACGCAAGGAGAACATGAGCCCAGGCAACATTCCCAGCATATGTTGATTGAAAAACAGGTTCTTCTAGAAAAATTGTTGGTTGAACGAGATATCCACCGCAGGACTTGGCAGTTTTCATAGCCGAAGGAATATAGAAAGTATCCAATTCTCCGTAAAAAGCAGTTGGTCTTAAGATAGCAGATAGAAGAGACTTCCCTTTGAAACCAAAGTTAGAAAGTCTTAATTTGTTTTTAAAAGTTGAAACATTTTTTGCAAAAAGTATTTAAAAAATGTGCTTGTTTTTTTTTAAATAAAATAAACGAAAGATAAAGATTTGTACCATTTGCGAGCTTCTGATTTCTAGAACAGAGGACTTGGGCTTCACTCTGGGCTTTTGTAAAACCATAGTATCCCATTAAAAAGTCACGTTCAAGTAATGGAAGCTCAGTAGTTGCTTCGGTTTGGTAATAGAATTCAGAGTTTTTTTGAAAAATTGCTTCTACAGTACTAGTAATTACCAGAGTTGGAACGTTCCATTGCCGACATTTGAAAACAACATTGGATGTTCCTAGAGGATTGAAGAAGAAAAAAAATTTTTAAAGCAAATTAATTAGTCACTCTCATTTCGAAAGTTTGGATTCATCTTTAAATTTTTAATTCCTGTACCTATTATGTTGACACTCTTCATTTGATTCCGGTCAACAAAGTGACCGACACTGACAATCGCTGCAGTGTGAATAATACACCCGGCACCTCTGAATGGTGCGTCCAATTGGTTTTCAATGGAAATATCTGCTTTATAGAAAACTATTGGATACTTTTCTACAAATTCTATAACAAAGAAAAAAAAATTTTAATCAAAATTTTTTAAGAAATTTTTTTTTTGTAAGATTTGGGTAATTGAATTTGAAACTTTACCTAACTTCTTCTTGTAGGCAATGACATCGACTACTCGAATTTCCTTGATGCCTTCTGCTCTTTCCTGGAGGACGCGAACGATATGTTGACCAAGAAATCCACTGCCACCTTTAAAAAAACAATTTCGTACTTTACGAATAAGAAGCGAACACAAATGAGTACCTAATACTTTATTCAAAAGTTTTACTAACGAAAGTAAGTTTCCGGTTCATTATTAATCGAACGTAAGAAAAGTTTGTATTACCTGTAACTACAATAATTTCATCCGGCCCAAACTGGACGCTCACTGGAAAATTTTCGTGGATGTCGTTCATTTTTTTAAAAAAAATATTTTCTTTCTTTTTTGAAATTGAAAAGCTTGAAACCACGCAATTTGTACACACTTCCACTTCTGTAAATACTACACAAATGTCACCTTCTGGTTAAGACCACCAAGCCCATTTCCTGGAAGTATGGCTTTCTGAATTTTGTTAAGTACGATGAAGCACAGTATAAAGTTTTTGATAAAGAGTGTTAAACATTAGACATACAAGGGCAAAGTTTTGTTTGTCACTAAAAACGTCATCTTTGGCCCTTTACACCTTCAACCTTGGATGGAGACGTCCACGTACCGCAAACACGATGCATGTGGTCTACCAGTATTAGGATTTTTTGATTAGATTACAAAAGCCTCGTATTGATTTAACTTTACTATTTAGAAAGAGCACTTCACAATGATGCAATTGAGGCATAAGTTCACTTAAGCCTCAATTGAAACGAGAAATATTTCAGTTATTAACTCACAATTTCCTTCAATCAACTAACTAAAAAAATTAAATTAAAGCGAAGATACAGGCAATATTTCCGAAGAAGAACAAAAAAAAATTTGTCTTTAAAAAGACGGGATGATGTTTACTAAAGAATCGCACTTTCGTTGTATTATTGTAAAATATTCATTAAATCAGAATTGTCTTTAGCAAATGAAACTGATTACTATTTGGTTTTATAACACTGTCATTGATATATTTTGTGTAAATAAACATTCTATTTAAGATTACCTAATCTTAAACAGATATATCAGCCTATAATTATAGCATTCCGACAAAGAAGGACCAACCTCAAGATTTGTTTCGGCAAAATTTTTGATTTCGTCTCAACTTTTGAAGAAAAAGTGGAGAAAGTAGAGAAAAAGTGCAAACTTTCGTACTTTACGTACTTGTGTTTTGTGTGGGTACACTCTTAACGTAAACTGGCGAGACCAAAAGACGGAGGAAATGGCATTTGAATTGTTCAACTACTGGCTCCATTGTCCAGTTTGTTTTGTTGTTGTGAAAGTAAGCACACGAGGAAGGCGATTCCTAATCCGCTGACTCTTCAAGGCCGACTCTGAAAAAGCTGACGCTAAAAAAGCTGACTCTCCAAGGCCGACTCTCCAAAGCTGTCTCGAAAAAAGCCGACGGAATGAGGAAACTAACGGGGAAATGTGGGGAAGTCATTTCTCCACCGATTTCAGTTAAAAAAATTTAGAAAATTTGGACAAAAACTCAAGTTTTTTAGTTTTTACCACTTTACGTTAGAAAAGGCTGATTTTTGTTTTTTAGAAAATTATGACCGGGAAGTCCTCCGAATGCCTGGCGAAATTAGTTTTATTTATTTCCCCACCGATCTACGTTCAAAAATTTTGTAAAATTTTCTAGAAAATTTTTGATTTTTTTAAGGCTAAATGGTATAAAGGCTGACTTTTGTCTGATGAAGCCATTTTGCCGGGGAAATGATTCGATTGCCCGGGTAAGTGTAGGGAAATCATTTCCCCACCGATTTCAGTTAAAAAACTCAAGCTCTCTAGTTTTTACCAGATAAATTAAAAAGATGCTGAAAAGTGGGTTGTGATAAAAAGCAGCAGTTTTTAGCGGCACTCTGTTACAACGAAAGCGCGCTAAAAAAGCTGTAGTTGGTACAGCATAATTTCGCACACGTTTACACAGATCTGCAATTTTGAGAAGGATTGCAAGGCTTTGAGCTTATATAATAATGTTCTTCGATGTCCGAAACGTTGGCACTAGTTGGGGCTTTCAATTTGACATATGCAGCGATTTTTCTTAGGTTAAGGCTAAATCCGATGCGATGAGAACTTTTTTGAAAAATTTTAAGTATTGGGGAGATGGAAGAAAATTTAAAAAAATATGGTTAACCACCCTTGAATAGTGAAAAATTGACAATTAGATGTTTTTGAGGTGCGACTCCCATACGTAACTAATATTCACACAGCCGGGAGGGAATCAGCCGGAGTGAACCGGGAGGGAATTTTTGGAAAAACAAGTGGGCGAGAAGGAATTTTTAATCCATTCCCGGCTGCCGAATTGGGAGGGCGGGAATGTAAAAAGTGCTCCCGGTTTCATGTCTGGTGGAGTATAGGATTGTGTCACTTGAAATTTTCTAAGTTCTCCCATCTGCATCATCTTCCACTGTTTCATCTTTTATCACGAGGTTGTGTTATCGCCAGGGGTCAATGGTTTTACTTGATTTATTGTTAAAATGACCTGATTGATTTTATTGTTAATTCCGCGTGTGGAACTGAACTCCCGTCTGACTCCGTGATCTCATATTTATACTACTTACTTAACCTAAATTCGCACTTATTCTTAGATCCTGGGAGCCCGCTTTACCCTTCTCTCGTTTCATCTTTGCGTGGGACGTTGTGTTCCATGCAGAGATGAAAGCGTAGAAATGTCAGATCATTTCCGGGATTTGACCCGGAAATGGAGCTGACAGGTTGCTAATAATAGGTTTGGATTTTCGAGGCGGTAAAAGAAACCTAACCATGTGATGAGAAGAAGGAGCGGAACTTAGAAAATTAAAAAGCGGCAACGACTTTTTGTATTAAAGGAGCGGTAGTAGATGATTGCACATGCCGATACTTCAGCAGATTTGTTAACTTTTTGGCCTAAAAACGGGGGTGATTAAAACATTTTGAGGTTGGCCCTTCTTCGCCGGAACGATACAATTACTAACTGCAATTAATTCTAGAATTTGGAACCTTCGCTACTTTTTGATTTCCAAAATTTTGGAAGTTTTTGTTGCTAACTTGAGATATGTTCTTCGGCTGAGGGTCAGACTTCGTGTAAGTGGTACTCTTCTGTTATTGTGTAATTAATTTTTCATTCTTTAAGTAAACATTATTATTATAATACACAATTTTGTAGTCCGAAAAATATCGTTGTCATAGTGACGTCCTAACCAAATGGACCAAGAAATCTACCCAAGTATTAAATACTTTTCAAGACAATGCAGTAAATCCATTGTGCTTTCGGAATGAGTGGATAAACAGAAAACTTGACCGAATTGTAAAAGTGCTACAGGACAAATGTATAACGTGGCTACAATTTCAATATTCTCGACCCGTTAGCGCGGAGCGTGTTAGGTATAAAGCTGTGGAAGACATGCACGTTTCAGTAGCTATCCAAGTTATATCCACTGGCAACCACCAAGGTGGTATCTAAATATCGTCATGGATTGACCTGATACTGACTGCCGTGCTTTTAAATTTACATTCACTGTATGTATGTTGATGGTCTTGGATATTATGGTCGTTGCGCGATTAACGAAACTGAAGCGAAGCATATTATGTAGTTGTAAACATCAAACAGACTCAACAAAGTACAAAGGTTCCTTACCGCAAAGAAAGCTAACATAACCTTGGGCCACTTTGCTTTTTCTGACCCTTCGTACTTTCTGTACGAAGGTTCACAAAATAGTCGTTCTTTCTTCATTAAAACACGTTATAATAACAGTTGCTTTTACCACTGATGGCTTCTATCTGATGTTTTTGCACAAAGAAGTACTACATAGCCCAACGAAGCATATTTTAAGAAATGTTCTCAACAAACATTTAATCAAATATCAGCCAACTAATATACATAAACCTTCAATGCCATTGGTTAAGTTGCTTCTAAATAATCGACGTATTGCAATCAGGAACTGCTCGAACAATTTTTTTAAGTTATTTTTTCTAAAAAATTTTAGATGACGTAAACATATCCTTCTCTTCGGCAAGTATTTAGTATCTCTTTTTGAAAGCTACACAACTGTTTTTAAAACCAGCAAAATTTTGCTAAAATTTTAGTGACGTATATTTTTGCAGGAATTAAAACAACAATCCCCTTTCTATTTGGAAAAACGAACATCTTACCTGCAGCGGGTAATTGGTTGCATTGCAAGCCTGTCTATCCACTCACCAATAGCATACACCGAAAGCTTCTTCCAGGTCACTATAGGTAGTGGAGCTGTGCTATACAAATTCAACAACGCTGTAATCAATATTGGCAAATAAAAAATATTAAAACATTGACATGCCAGATGCTATATTATGATTTAAAATGTAAAAAATTTAAACAGTTTTAAGAAACTGAAAAATCAACCAAAAGAGAATAAAATTTCTTAAAGTATTATTTACTATAGAGTAATGGACCTAACATTTGACACAATGTAATTCATTATTACAAATTTTAGTTAAAGTTAACCGAGTTAACTAAAGTTTTATAATTCTTACAGTTAGTTAAGTTAAGTTTTTAGGAGTTTAATTCGATGTATGAGGTATCGGTGTACCTGTAGTTGATAACTTCTTGGCTTGTTCGACATACTTTAATCTATGTCAAGTTTATGGTAATTGACTACTTTTCTTCAACGTTTTTAATCTAAATGCTAATTAGTGAAACAACTTTTTACGGCATAACAGGACTTTCATTCCCTGAAGCTTGTGGTGAAACAATTTACCACTTGAAGTATACAATTCACACAGGGGTTAATTCCTAACTGATTTGTCAAGTGTTTTTTTTTCAGAACAATTAAAAAAGGTTTAGGCTGTATTAATTGGTTTCGTATGCAAACCATGTAGACTTTCTTAAATATTCTGGCGAAAAACGCTTGAAAACTTATCTTTATGGCTAATAATGATTATCTTGCTTTAATACTTTTTCTCAAACCTTATTGGTGTATATGAAGAAGCTATATTTGAATCACCTTCACCTATTAGCGACGTATGGCCAAATATCATGCTCACTGGAGTGCAATATACCAAACAAGTAGGCGTGCTGGATAGTTTTCGGCACTAGTCTTCTAGATATTGTGCTATTCATACCCTACTTACCCTTAATTAAATTTTGACCTCAGATTGTGACCTCAGATTAAATGTTGTCGATATGGCTAGAAGTATAAAGTACATTTTCATTGCAACACTGCAGCGTTAGTAATGAATTTTTTGAACACATATGAGACTTAATGATACTGTGCTACTTTGAAACGTTATAAGTTGCTTCAACCGTTGTCGAAATTGACTATCACCGAATCAAATGATCGTTCTGTGAAAACTTTTTTCAGTACATGTGAGCTATTTGTGTTACAGAAATTACGTTTTCGAAAAAATTGAGCTTCTTCTAGCAGACCACCCGCTTTGTGTCACTTGTTGCAAGGGTAACAACGTAACTCGATGCATCCGCAAGCCCAAGGATGACATTTCTTTTTTGTGGAAGGCAACTTACTGTTGAGTTTTGAATATCGGGCAGGGATGTCTTGCTTGTCCTAATAGTTTGCCAATGAAAACCCTCTTCTTAGCCACTGAACATGATTGATGCGCGACCGGACGAACAGACAAACGGCGAATACTCCCTGAAAACTACGCGTTATTGAATTTTTAATTTGAGTCAATAAAATTCATTTTTAACGAATGCCGAAAAATGTTTATTTAAAAAGTATAGGGTATAGTACATTATTTTACAAACTTGATTAAGCCGCCGTCAAAACACAAAAACAGGAACTATAGTCTTCTGAGTACCTCGTAGAGGTACGATCTAGAAGACTAAAATGGTCGAGCAGAAAATGTGAACAAAAACTTTACATGTTTTATAAATAGAAATATTCACATGATTAACGTCACACCTATTCTCACACTAGTTTTAGTATAAATTAGCTTTAATCATACACTACATTTAGCTTTGAACTAAGAACGAGATTTTGTAAACTTCATTCTTGTAGTCAACTCGTATTAAAAGCTTCAAACTTTTTTGTGCGTAACAATGCTTCGTGCTTTTTTATTGGGTTTAGGGTTTTTGTGTTTCCTGGTCTTTGTGGATGCACAATTCTCAGAGGTAACGCGTTCTCGTTTTTAGTTCATTTTCGTGTTGAAGTTATACTAATAATAATTATACTACTTTATTCTATTTTGCATCGCAGTGGTATTCAATAGATTCGTCTGATTGTCCCTACGACATAAAAGGTGTAGAACATCTACTGAACGCCGCCTTGTTCGATTTGGGATGGGATAAAGGCATGATAGAAGTAGATCGGCTTGCCTTGAGGAAAGACGATCTTACAGAAGGAATTGTCATAGGTCACACCTATGACAGTGTGTATTATGACTTTGGGATTCGTGGAATGAAAACTAAGAATGACTCAGGTGAAGAAGGTTTTGGCATAGAAGGTATTCGTTTCCCGCGTTTTTCTCGTGATCCACTTAACGATCTTGAGAAGTTGGTAGAACAGAAGAATACGGGTGTGACACCTCAACAGGAGAGTGATGTTAAGGGTGATGCTCGTCAAGTAAATAGTGAGAATTCTGAACTTAATCCGCGTGGAACGGAAGAGTGCGAGGATAATGAGGCCGGTACATTTCAAGAATATACTGAATGAGAATACTGGCCTTAATCCGCTAAACCTGGTAAAGTAGAAGGAGAATGTGAGTGGTTTACTTCAAATATTATGACAATTCTGACCTTAATCTGCCTTTGCGCGTTATTTAAAAACATTTTTGGTTCCGAATAGAGTGCCTGGTGCGTCGATTCGAAAATTCATAAAATTACAATAAACTCTAAGAATGTTGTGAATAAAAGTATAACAAGCATTATGCATTTTAAGAGGTCACTTAAACTTACTTATTTTTTTTTAATAATTTTTTACAAGCAGAAAAACGAATTTGATTTGCTTAGGTTTGCTAATTGATCGAAATTGGTTACACCTAGACTTGAATTCTAGAAATGTTGAAATTCTTTTAATAAAATTTGAATGTCCTTTTTTATATCGGTAGTTTCAATGTATGCATTTAAAACAAGATTTATTATTCTTGGTAAGTTGACTTAGCCAGAAAAGTTGGGAGGCTGGTACTTGAGATACTTATCATAAATTGCCTCCTTTGAGAAACAAAAACTAACCTTGTTTTGTGGGACATGGTTAACTGTATACAGCGTAAGTAGTACAGCTTTTATGGTAATTGACTCTACTTTTCAACGTTCTGAACCGAAATGTTAACTATTGAACCAATTTATTACCTTAGAAGAAAAATTTCCATTCCAGGCTTGTCCTGCCAATTTTAGTAGAGAGAATTGTTTGCAGCGACACTGGTATCGCTGGCTGCGGCCCGATATAATTTGTACAGGCTGCCATTTTTGCCAATTTATCCACTTTTTCATTTCCGGCAAAGCCATTATGGGCAGAAATCCAACATAAAGTTGTCTTACTTGTTACGTATACTTTCTTTTTTAATTTATTTCCATTGCGAGCCTTGTTACCGCGTCTTGACTACTTAGTGCGTCTAGGGTACTTTTGATGTTTACGAATATTCTCCCACTATCAAAGTTGTCGATATTATGTTTTTCACTGCATGAGTAATGGACGTGGTTTCCGCTTGGAATACCGTCGGGTACTGACATAGCTGTATGACACATGTTTCCGAGGGTTTGGGAAGATAGTACGCCGCTCCAGAACCTCTCTTAATTTTTGATCCATCCGTGAAGCACAGAAAGCAGTAATCTAGGAGCTCAGGAGGCCCCATTTCTTCCCATCCCTTCCTAGTATAGTAGTTCCTAGAATTCTATATCAAAAGACCGCTCTTCCTGCAGGAGTAGGAAAGATTTCGGCTTATATGGTAAATTGCAGTTTTGATTTTCGTTGCTGTAGTCGTGGATTCACTCTATGTTTGACTTAAGGTTCAGTCTCCCATATTTTCTCCAATTCAGCCAAAGACAAGCCTGGCGCAACCTGTGTTTTGTTGGAAGCGCTACTTCAAGTGGGTATATGTCTGTTGGTTTAGCTTAGGTTATGCACTCCATTCTTGCCGTTGGTGTGGTGCGCATTTCCCTTAGAACTTGAAGTAGAGCGAGACGTTAGATGCTCTCCAGTTTATGCATCATTGATCCACTCCGTGTTGCGTTTACCCAACCTACTACCCAGTACCAGATGATCGGTCGGATAAACGATGTGTAGATCCACATACATGCTTTTGTTGAAAGTCCCCATCTCGCTTCAGTTACCCGTTTGCACTGTGTAAGTGCTACTATGCATTTCTTCCGCGTTTTTGCTACGTGTTTTATCCAAGTTAGCTATGGGGTGACGCTGACCGTACCAGGATTTGACGAACTTTTTACATTCTTTTACATTTATATTTTTTCTTTGCGAAGTAATAACGGTATTACTAACTTTTTTCCTCGTAAATAGGACAGCCGTAATCTTTTCTGAGTTTGCGCCGAGATCAACCTTTTAACACCACTCGTAAACTAGCTTTAGAGCATGCATCCAGTGCTGTCTCATAGTTGGGACATCGATTACTCTTGCGATGAAACTAATGCCATCGGCAAATCCCTGATTATATAGTTGTGGCATCTTATTGAGCGATACTAGGAGTTCGTGAAGCACAACCTGCCAGAGCAGTGGAGAAAGGACGCCGCCGTGTGGGCATCCCCTCTCCACCAACAGAGGTGTTCTGTAGTTCTGCTCTCGCTCTCCGGTAAATCAGTATGTTACTGATCCCCCAAGATCTCAGTTTGTCGATAATAAAGGCATCCATTGCATACCTGTTGGAATGTAAGGTCACCGAGTGGAAAACCCCATCAATATCGAGGAAAATTAAACGGATAGACGAAATTTTCATGATTTGATTGACCTTTATATTCTTGAGATAAGCTTGTGAAGAGCTGCGTCTGTTGACATTCCCTTAACTACCCTTCTTCCTTTAATAGTACTTCGGCGTTCTTAGCCAGTTTCGGTACAACCAAACTTGGACACCCGAACCAAACTGTTTGATGACCAAAGAATTTTTTTCCCAAAAATTTTTCATTGCAGATTTGGATGATACAAAACAAGTATGCGTGCTAGATATTGAATTCAGCACTGGTCGTCTGGACACTTGTCATGAGTACATACTAATAAGACGTTGCCAAGGCAACATACTAGTACAAATTGATGAACTATAAGGTGTTGCTTGCGATACCCGTAACATAACTCCTGAATATTGTCAGCCAAATCCAGGATTAAGAAATTTGCAATCTTACGGCGTTGCTAATACAGCGTAGCCAAGTGGTGGGTTACGCCTATTTTGAATCACTTTCGTGTATACAGACAACGATAAAACGCTACTCGCTAACCACTGTTACTCGTTTTCACGTTGTACGGATACACTCCAGCCTGTTTATGTCAACCACCGCCGTACTCCTTGATAAATCTGATCTGTTCACCAAATCGCGCCACTGTTTAACCTCTAAAAGTTACTCAACTCGAGCTCGGACGGACGGGCAAACAGACGGACATACTAAGAAGCCCCACAGCCGCTAACGCGTTCTGCACGTATAGTACGTATAAGACGGTGCTCCATCGCAGCCTAAGATTTCATCCCTTTTCAATTAACATCTACTAAGGCCTTAAAAAAATGTTTTAAAGAATGGAATATACCGGCTAGTTGTCTCATTGAGCAAACCCATCTGCTTCCGAGTCTTCCGTCTCATCAGTCTTCCGAATATGTTTTTGGCATACGGTCCAGAAGACTAAAAACTTAATTTGAAAAAAGAATTTTCCAAAAATTTTTTGCAAGCATATTTTTTTAAAATTCTTTATTGAAGATTTGGATGATAAAAAAAGTTCTCCAAAAAAAATTTTATTCTCAAAATTTTTTGTCTATTTTGTCCCAAATTTTATATTGCAGATTTGTATGGTACAAAAAACTTGATCTGAAAAAAATTTTACCCAAAATAATTTTTCTAAAATTTGTTTCCAACAATTTTTTTTCCAGAATTTTTTACCAAAACTTTTTTTCAACAATTTATTTTCCAAATTTATTTTTCAACAATTTTTTTTCAACAATTTATTTTCCAAATTCATTTTTCAACAATTTTTTTTCAACAATTTATTTTCCAGATTTATTTTTCAACAATTTTTTTTCAAAATTTTTTTTCAACAATTTTTTTTTAAAATTTGTTTCCAACAATTTTTTTTCCAGATTTTTTTTTCAACAATTTATTTTCCAAATTTCTTTTTCAACAATTTTTTTTCAAAAATTTTTTTCAACAATTTTTTTTCTAAAATTTTTTTCTAACAATTTTTTTTCCACAATTTTTTTCCCCAAATTTTTGTTCAACAATTTATTTTCCAAATATATTTTTCAACAAATTTTTTTCAAAATTATTTTTCAACAATTTTTTTTCTAAAATATTTTGCCAACAATTTTTTTTCCAGAATTTTTTTTCCAAAATTTTTTATTGAACATTTGGATGATACAAAAAGGTGGTCAAAAAAAATTATTTTTTCCAATTTTTCTTTTTCAAGTTTTTTCTAAAAATTTTTTTTTAATTTTTTTTACGAGAGATTTTTATTGAAAGCTTGAATTTTACCAAAAAAATTGTACCAATTTGTTTCCAATCTTTTTTCTGGAGATTGGGGACTCTGGATATCAATTTCTGTCTACGGAACGCTAAAAGGCGAAGACATACATTGTGTTAGATAAATGAGGGAAGTCTTTTACTTACTCCCGTCGCACTGTATTTGTTGAATTTTGGATTTCGATGTTTGTAAACGTCAACAAGCTATTTCGCGTTGATTTCAGCGGCGCTGCATAAAATCCAATAACAAAATGGCGCGAAGCGCTAAAGATACTAGTTTTCGAATAAGACCCTACCCGGAATTAAAAACAGATCTCTAGTAATCCCCTATCTTGCAATAAGGTGACCATGGGGTACTAATTCAAAATTTTAAACCAACTTGTAAATTTGTGTGAAAGGATTGAGCTGCGTTGCTGCGTACAGTAAACTCCTCTCAGACAGACCGACTGATCTGAGAAGTGACTTTTTTAAGATTATAAACTCGATTAAATTGTTGGTTTGGAAATGTGTCCTTCGCTGAATTATTCATGCGCAGTATTCTAAATTGAGGATTAAAAAATTGGCATTGCCTAGGAAACGCAATTCTTGAAGAAGTGAAATTTGGTAAAAGGACTTTTACCCTTGACTCCTTCAATTATATTTCGAATCTAAATTAACAATTAAAACAAAGAATTTGAATTTTATTTTATTTAAGTTCATTTTCCATATATCGAAATTTCGAAGGCGTCACAGAAGTTTTAACTTTAAATTTGATTCAGTGAGGAAAGGAAATTGCCGCAGGGTTTGAATTTATTGCGAGCAAACATGTAAATGTGTGGCAAATAAAATATTTTGCAAAAAAAAATTGCAAATAATTTATTGACAATTTTTTTTTCCGACAGATCGTTCAGGGTGATACTGTTGCACAAAATATTCTCCAGCTGCCGCATTATTACTACATTAACAGTAACCCTTACTGATGCTTTGCTCTGTTGTTTTTGACAATTTTGCGATACTAACTTCTCTTTGCTTTCCCCTGTGCCTTGTTGCATCATTTCCCCCATGGCAACAAAGCTTGGAGGGAAAACAATACTAACTTCCTCTTTCCAGTGTTTTCGTCTCTCACTTGCTGCGCTGGCTAGCGAGTAGGCATGAAGGCAACATTTGAGAGAGGAAAGCTGAAAGGAAGTTTTTTTTTTGTCGAAAAATTTGTAATTTCGAAGATGAGTAGGGGAAAGGGAACTGACATTTCGTCACAAACTGAACAAGTTATAATTGATGGAGTTCGGTATCACTTATGTCTATGGGACAAAAAACATGATGCCTACAAAAACAACATGACGAGAGAGAATGCTTGGATTCAGATTGAAGCGCCCTTAAATTTTACAGGTAAAACGAATTTAGTAATAAATCAGATTTGTTTCAACTTAACCAGGTAAAAATGACAAAACGCTTTATTACAAGGTCAAAGGTCAAGGATCTCTGGGGCGGCTTAAGAGCCCAATTTACTAGACACCGAAAGAAGCTAGAGAATCCATCAGGAAGTGGAAATGGGCGGCGCCCATACTACCGTCATGAAGACGCTATGAGATTTCTAATTGGAACAATTGAGCCGGAAGCAACTACTTTTAGTGATATTATCGAAATCAACTCAAAAGGACTATTGAATTCCAGAGAAGTATTTGAGTATTTAGTGGAGCCACTGCCAGTAGATGAATCATCTGTTCCAACAACGTCTGCGCAAGACAAAAATAGTACTTCTCAAATTCCTAGGGCAAAGAATAGCGAGCGTCGTGTTCATTCAAAATTCTTATAAAATTTTTCAGAAAAATTATGCACGCGTTCGCTATTCCAGTAAACCTGACTTCAGTGACAAGTGCTAATTGGCGTCTGTTGGTTTAGAATTTAATACTTACTTTATTTACTGAAAACATAGTAACTAGTAAAATTGGTATGAATAAACAGTGAATTGTTAATCTAAAATCCGACTATCCTGCCATTTAACAATTCCTTCTCCATTAAAATATTCCTTGAAGTCGGTTCTAATTTTGGACGAAACTGATGAGTAATTATTCGAACCCTTTGATTCTAAGTTTCGAAGTCCGGTATCTGAAGCTGTGGTTTGTCTCCAATTTCCATTACCATTGTTGTCTGAAACAGTTGTAATGGTATTTAAGTCCTTTTTAGACAAGAGAAAGTTGTGTAAGATAACACATGTTTTCACAATTAACTTTACAAATTCCAGTTCTGCAAGAACTGACCGGTAGAATATTCTCCATCTAGCGGCAAGTATCCCAAATGCATTTTCAACTACCATTCTTCCTCGACACAGCCTGTAGTTGAAAATTCGTTCATCCTTAGGTAAAAATTTCCCAGGATACGGCTTCATGTTGTGAGGCTTCAAGGAGAAAGCATCGTCACTTAAAATCACATGCGGAAGTAGTGTTGTGCCAGAATCAAGCGCGTGTCCTAGTGGGGAACGCGAAAAATTTCCTCCGTCTGATTGTGATCCACTATAACCATTGTCAACTGCAATAAACTTGTATGACGGATCAACTATGCCCAGAAGTACGATAGAGAAAAAGTTTTTGTAGTTATAGAAAGTTGATCCAGAAAATTTTGGACATTGAATGCGAACATGCTTTCCACCAATTGCGCCGCAGGCGTTTGGAAAATTCCATTGACGATTGAATCCTTCTTCGCTTGCCTTCCATATTTCTGTCGTAGGATTTGGTAAGTAAATTGGACCCATGTTATCACAAATAGAGTTCATAATATCTTTGAGAATTTTTGAAATGTGCTGCGGCGAAATTCTATAGCTCAAAGCCATCGAAATTTGGCTATTTCCACTCGCCAAATACCTATTGTGATTCATTGGGCTTAAAAGTTGAACAATTTAAAAGTTTGTAAAAAGTTACCTTAGAGTCAATGCCAGCTTGTCCATAAGAGGAATTGGGAGTCTTTGAGTTTTGCAAGATTTTAATGTAGAAACGCAACTAAGAATTTCGTCAAAATTGTCCTTGGTCATGCTAAAGAGTTACGGTAGTGTTAAATTACCACTTAAATTAGCATAAATAAGTTTTAAATCATAACCAGAAATATTTGAAATGGTAATAAGGGTCCTCTCGAAGCTCTTTGGCCAAAACGCTTTCTCCTTGAAATTCTCGGTTAAGGAAAATGCTTCGCATATAGTGTGACCTATTTTTCTTTTTCAATTTATTTCGGATACGCCGCAAAACAACTAACCGAACAGCCAATTCTACACTCGATGGAGCCATTTCACTCAATTTGATAAGTTTTCAAACACGATACTAACTTACGATACGGCATTTGAGAAAGCAAAGCACCGAGCAAAGCAAAATTGGTAGCTTTCATTCGAAAAATTTAGGAAGTTAGTACAACAACAGTGCAAGGCACAGAGGATGGCATGGTGACGGTAACGCCTGATACGTACTTACCATGCTCGTGCCTTACCGTCACCATGCCATGCTCTGTGCCTTGCATTGTTGCAGTACTAACTTCCTAAATTTTTGGAA
>JABASK010000183.1:0-21591 GCA_019776465.1 Rambutanura hunanensis | reverse complement strand
CGCCTTGGTTGGATTTAGGAATTGCACGCTTCTTCTTCTATCTTACTTTTTTTTTCTTCGAGAACAAACGAAAAAGGAAAGTGCAATTTAGTCTAATCTTTTCGTGGACCTTTCTTCTCAGTGGGATTGCGTGTGAATAGAGGCAATAAGACCTAAAATCTGTGAAGGAGCAATATCTTCCTGGAAGGCCATCCCCTTCTGTTTCTTAAATGGACTAAGAGCCACACCACTTAATGGCAAATTCTGAAATCCTAAATTTTTTTTTCTCACCATTTGAAAAAAGTTTAAATCTAGTCAGTTTGAAACTAAACACACTTTCACTTTAATTACGTTCTTACTTCTCATCATTTATGCACGTGCGTTGTGGTAGACCGCTGCTGCTTCTTTGAAGAACGTGCGGCTTTACTCCGCATTCTCCACTAATGCTCACCCTAGAGAAAGCCCAATGTAAATAAAACTTATAGTGCCAAAAGTCTTTTCCCTTCTCTTGATTCAATAAAAAAAAACTCAACTTTAATTAATTTGAAAGGAATGAAGGATTTGAGCGTCGAGAAACTGTCCAGGATTCACTTCGGGTTTCCCTTGTGTTCTTATTAGACAGATGAGGGGGAATGGTGTATTAACGTCGAAAAAAAGTTTATGGAAAGGTAAACAACTTTCAAACCTATGAATTAAAAAGACGTCGAACAACTTTTACGAGATCAGACAATAAGGCGGGGCATTGACCTTTGAGATCAACTTAGAAATGAGTGAAGAACTCAAAAAAAATTGAAGGTTTTCGTAAAATTAAAGGCAGCGCTCAAACCTATAGTTTATAACGCTTCACAACGGTGCGAAAAAAAAGTCCGAGGCCTCTCATTGGTTAGATTTCCAAATTTCAATTTGTCTGTTTGCTTCAAGCCTTTTCTAAACTTGATTGATGAAGGTTTAATTAAGTTACGTAGTGGTCCTTGAAAGTAATTGGGCAGTCCAGGATTTTCAGAGTGAGGGTTTGCAGGCTTCTCTGTGTTTACACTGTCCGAAGCTCTGAATAAGATTTGAGCCAGAATTTTGTTTTGTAAGTAAAATTTTATTCTATTTCCTGCTCAAAATCTGCTAAAAAACAAACCCAGTCATTCCTCTCACCCTTTCCAGAAAAAACAAACAAAAACATATTGGAAAAGTTTCAAAAAAATTATTTGGTTAAAAAAAATAGAATTTATGTTTTCACCTTTTTTCGTTCAGCTAATGACAGATGGTCTTGAAAAGTTGAAATTTTGTTTGAAGCAGAGATAGATTGGAACTGATTGCGAAGCACTGCTTGTCTACTAAAGGCAAGTACTTTTTCGTATACTCTGATGATCTCGTTCAAAGAAGATTAAGTCGAGGTTTGTGACCTGTCAAAAGGTTTCCCTTGACGCTGTGACTGTGCAAGAGTCTAGGACCCATTTACCATTTGGTAATCAGGCTTTCCCAACTGTCTTTTCGACTTATACACGTGAGTGTGTTGATATGGAAGAATGGAGGCCGGAGAAAGCAATAGGGAAAGTTTCGGTCCTTGACTCAATCTTGGACGAGTCACTTTCCAATAGAAAATGAATGAAAGTCTCCTCCACTTGACGTCTCCTTCTGGTCCGATGACCCTCACTTTTTTTTTGCCTTATGGACGCATAACAAGTTACAGACAATGAAATCTCGTCTATCCTATCAAAAAGAAATGGAGGTTTAGTAATGTACTTATACTTTCAGTTAACCCAAAATTTTCAAAGGTTTTTTTTTTTTGAATTTTGAAATAGCCTGCCAACATTTTCAACGCGTTTGAACTTTGTGGTGTCGATGTCAGGAATCCTTTTGTACTATTTTGTCATTCGTCGTTGCACTCTCGCTGTTGTCGGTGATAAGAAAAATCGAAGTGATACCCCAGACCTATTCGTCACACCACTTCGTCTACTCAATGTGATTGGATTTTCTTTTTATAAAAAAAAATAGTTTTTTGACTTATATGATCTTGTCTTTCACAGTTTGACTCATAAGGTTCATGAAGGTACAGTGCGCTCAAATAAATTTTCATTCTGAGTTTTCGTCCAGTATGGGAAACTTTCTCTTCTGTTTTCTTTAGAAACTAGTAGATAAATGTTTAAATTAGCATAAAGTCATAGTTGGTTTTCAAACATAATGAATCCCAATAGTCATGTTTTGTTCCTCGGAGCTAAATTATAGAGAGAATTCGTAAGTAAGACCTACCTGGGTCATCAAAGATCTATCAGAATTCTTAGCAACGCTTTCCTCATAATGGGACACTGCGAGTCAAATTTGGAGAAAGTACGACTAAGCTCGATTTTTTTACTTTTGCTGACTGACGTTGTCTCCATCTAGTACAATTTAGAAGGGACATGGGAATCGATGAAAAGGTATTCGACAGCGTAAAAGTTTTTGACTGGAAGATGGCAGTCACCTCTGGCGAAATTATAACTGACATCTTCCAGTTACCGGCAGTTTTTTATAAGCGTCCTCAAGGTTAGTTTCGGTCGGACGATAGAATTCGGGACGTCTACGTCCTGAAAACTGGAGAAATTCAAACGACGAGTTTGAATACGACGCTAATTGATAATACCGAGTAGCACCGAACTTTATTGAGAACCCGGAGTGATGTGATGTATCAAAAAAGCCATGAGTGTAAATGAATTTCTTTGAAAGGCAACTACCGGAGAATCTGGGTGAAGTCATGCAATTAATGGTTACCGGGTTTCGGTGGAAAGTGATGATACGATCTAGACCTCATTTCTTTCAAGACTTAGTTTTACAACAAGGAAAGAATAAATTGGCATTTGTATCCTGAAACTTAAGTTATGATTTTGTTTCAAGTCAAGTTATGATTGGCTTTCCTTTTCTTACTTTTTGTTCCAATTTTAAATACAAAACGCAAAACGCGTTTTCCTAAAATAGCTCAAATTACCATAAATAGTATTTTTTTAAAAAAAAAAACGTATGTTCGAAGAATGTAGAACGTCATGACGGTTGAGTGTTTTATGACTTTTTTAAGTCTAAAACCCTATTCTAGTTTTTTCAATCCATTTAATCCTCAACTTTGTTTCAATTGTTTAAAAAGAATATGACATGCTTTTAAAACCAAAAGAATTTTTCAAAAATTCCAAAGTTTTTAAAAATAAAAAAAGACAGCAAAAGTTAAATGACCTTAAATGGTTTGAGCATTGTGAGAAAATATTGGGCGGTCGAAACAATGGGCTTAAAACAGAAGTTGGATTCTTTTGAATAGAAATTTCTTGTTGATGTCTCACCGTTGAAGAATGCCGACGATTTTTGTCCAAAGGTAGGTCCACTTAAGAACTTTTTTTGTAGTAGAGTAGAAAATTTGGCGAAGGATGAATGAAGTAAAGGTTATACTTGTAATTACTCCACACAGAGTCCTTAAGTCCTTACCGTAAGGGTCTTTTTTCCTAAATTTTTCTGAAAGAAACTTAAAAAAGTCATCGGCCCCAAAACAAAAGTTCATGAATTGACTCCTACCTTGTTCATCACAGGCTGTCGTCATTCTAAAATTATAGAGGGACAATTTACAAAACCGCAACTCCTCGAGTTGTACGAATGCGGCAAAACTACACGGACCATATAAATTTAGGAAATTATTATTATATTAAAACTACTACAAAAATGAATGAAAAACTGGTTCAACAGAACAGGTTTTTTTTTGAGCGACTCTGTTTTAATACTCACAATTAACCTTTAATTGACAAGACGTAAAGAACAGAATGATTGACGGGCTGGTTTTCGTTCATTGATTCCAAACTTGCTTTTATAATTTTCCCACAGTTTTTTCTTGAATTTAGATCCCATTTTAGGGGAGGAGTCAAGCGTCGGTCTTTTAACAATTGGCTGTAACAAACTAATAATTTGATTCTCAAAGATGGCGGTTACGGGTAATTTGCACCCTGCAAAAAATGTTTTTTATTTGAAAAAAAGTTCTTACTTCTGGCCAAGTAGAAGCCAAAAACTTAAGTTTCGGTGTATTTAGCTCGTTGAATGCCCTAATTTTCGTTGGGTGTTAAGGCCCTGGCATTAGGATATGAGTTGTTAGCTAGAACAGTCAGTGTAGTCATGATTTCTTGGACAAATTATATTTTTCGGAGAAAGTTTCCCAGAAGGTTGACATTAACCATGGGATGGGAAGTTGGATCGACTGGGCTCACCTAGTTAATTGGTGGGTACACACAAAAAAGTCATATACTACCTAAAAAAAGTGACATTTCTTCAACATTCCTGGTTAATGGAGAGCAAGCTGGTCATTTCGAGTTGACCTCTTGTAGGAGGAAACTGTCTCCTAAAGTTTAACGGTGTCCGACCACTTCTTTTCCCAAAAAAAATCTTCATCAATGTTGGTCCTGAAACGACGTGACCAATTGTGTGAAAACGGGGTAAAGACGAACAATATGAACACAAAAGTCCATCGTTGGCTCAAAGTACAAAAAAAGGCAAACGTTACTTTAAAATATGAGGCGTCAAAGGGCAAACTGAACAAAAGACTTGGACCTTTTTTCAATTTTTTTAAAAAAAAATTTCCCTGATGATGAGTGTATCTCTCTCGAGTAATTTTAAAACGTCATGCTTTTCTTTTATTATTTCTTTCTTAAGTCATGAAAACTGTCGCAAGATAATAAAATAGTTGTTTTTGAAATGGGCGGGGTTCAAAGAGCCGCCGTTGTGGCCGCAACTTATGAACGAAAGACCGTCGTCGTCGTCGACGACGACCGACGACGTCGTTTCATTTAATTTTTTGTAAAGATTTTTTTTTTGAATAAGGTGGAAACTGCGTAAGTATCTGAATGTTTTGTACTGGGTCGGTTTCAACCGAGAGAATTAAAGAGGTTGACTGGTGAACTTGCCCTTTTGTTAAAGCCCAGTCAGGGGTCGAGTACTACCCTTAAATCATGACTTTTTAACTATTTTCCCTTTGGATCCCTTGAACAAATATCATTTCACCAGTCGTCACACGTAAGGTTCAAATAATAATTCAAAAGTTCCCGCCTACTTCTTTGATCTTTTGTGAAGAAAAGCAGAACTCTAATATGGAATCCCTTCTGCAAACCGATAATAACTATAACTTTAGCTTTTTTTTTGAAAATGTAGCATCCCACAAGGGCCTCCGCTTCAACCATTTTCATTCTTTGTTATTAACTAGGTCCATTAAGTAACAAGGTATGAGGTCCATTAGTTTAACAAGAACCGAACGGAGGATCGCACAGATTGATATTGATGAAAAAAAAATTTACTAGCGTTATTTCAAATCTAAAGTTGACTTACTTTTTTAAACAGAGTTTCTATTTCATTGTAAGTTTTACCTTTTTTTTTAAAAAAAAAAAATGAGCCATAAAATGACACTAAATTTTCGATTCCTACTAACTTCCTGTGACTTCTTACCTCTTTGACGGACAATTGATTGAATTGAGGTCACCTAGTTTTGTTTAGACAAAAAATGGTTTCATTTCATTGAAATAGCTAGAAAAACACGAAGAATTCATCTCCCAAGATGCTTGAACTGTACATTTTGATAAATGAAAAATATAATAAATATTAAGAGGTAGCAAACATTGTTTTAAAATATAAACAAGAACACGTGTTCTAATGACAATGACTACGACAGATCCTACTTGGATACTTTGACAAGAGAAAAAAATGATAACCTGCTAAGAGCCCTTTACAATTCGGTTTCTTTTGAATGCAATCGATTTAACTAATCAAAATTTTCATCTTGAAAAGACAATAGAACTGGAAAAAGGAGGAGGACACGTGTGAAATTTTACGCTTGCTTATTTAGGTTAAAAAAAAGAGACCATCAAAAAAGTCGGGAGAGATTCTTTGGAACTTCAGTTGTTTTTTCATAACGGTTTTTAGTCGTTTATTGGAAAATTTAAAAAATTGAACTTTTTCGTTTTTTTGGTAATCCAAAGGGGATGAATAATACTACGACAAATTCGTTTTTGCCGAGTTTTGTCAAATTATACAATGCTTTTACGTTGACATAATCGAAGTAACGACGAGGTGTGATACTGACATTGTCCTCGGCATGATAATGGTTCGAGTTCCTCTTATCCTAGGAAATTTTTTTTTCAAGTATACTAAAAGTAACTTTAACGTTGATAACATTTGAATGTTGAGCAGCGTTTTTTAAAGTTAAAACAGGCACACTATGGTCGAACAAATTTAGAAAGTAAAATGGCGACCCATTGACAAAACGTGTAGTCTACGATATAAAAGTAAACTAAAACTAAATTAAAACATTTCTTTTATTTGAAAATATATTGAGACAAATTTAACATTAAATTGTATTGATTGTAATTTATGTCATGAAACTCGTAATGAAATTTTCACATGACGAGTTTTGTTGACTTAAATTTAGTTTAAATTTCCAACTGGTTTTTTTTTTAGATGTACCAATTCATAGGCTTTTCAAAAATTTTAATTTTGGTGTCTTCATATTTAGTAAAGTGCTGAACATTCACTACGAATTGAATAATAACTTGAATAAAATCCATGTCCGTTTTTCCTTGAATTTGATAAGTAACCTGTTGGTGAGATTTGAGTAGCGTAAGAGTATTGCGTGCAATATGGGAACCAATTAGAAGGAAAAAAGTATGACGCACAGTGGGAATTAGTCTATTGTTAGAATATTTTGTGAATTTTCAAAGATGATATAATATCTTTTTCATTTACAACAACCATGAGGTGTGGTCATTTAAACCTTTATTTCACCAAGAAGAGAGGTTTAGGCTTAATAACATTTTCAACAATCCACAGTAGAATTACAGGTCAAAGTTCATGCCTAACCTTGCGGCAAAGGCCGGCCGAATGTGAATCATAAGTAATAAATTCTTCAATGTGAATTATTTCCTAGTGTTTGTTCCAGGTAAACCTTGATTTCTGTCGTAGGCCAATCGTGTTGTGGTACATAGAGACAATTTTTTTTTCTAAAAATTTCGCTTCTCTTGCGTCCGCTCTTTGTTTCACTAGAAGTTGTTTTGCAATGTAATTTACTTTTGAATCATCACTTATACGCCGCTACGATTACGCCGAAGATCACGGTATACTTAGAATAAAACACAGTAACAGTAAGTTAGGTAGTCGAAAATGCAACCTCTACCTTGTAACCGACGCACCTGTTCCATACCTCTCATCCTGTATCAAACAAAGAGGCTCAAACAATGCTTTACATTCTTATCAAAACCATCTTTCATGCAACTTCAATCAACATTTTTTTTTGCAAACTTTTGCACGTGCAAAGATTTTCCTTCGGTACCATCAGTCTTCTAATGATCTTTGTCAACCCGGAGTCAATGGCCAACTGGTAGTGGACAACTCGATGACGGTTGTTATGTGTATAACTTAAGTGTTAAATTGGTCCAACTGGGCTAACAAGGGTTAAGCAGTCAAATCATCAATGCCATCACCTTCTACTTTAATCATATGACAAAGTGTGAAAACAAAGTGTAGTATATTCTATGCCTCATGCTCTCATGACGTCTAATAATAGACGTCAATTAATTACTAACATGAAGTGCAAGGAAGCGCACTACCCCTTACCCTCCTTTATTGGGGAAAATTAGGAAATATTAGCGGAAAAATTGAATGAAATTCCTTAGGAGCACATGAAGGAGAAAAGAACCATAATTTAGGAAAAAGTCAAACTAAACAATAGCCTTGTTTTTTTATGCCTGTTGGATGACAATGGTAAAAGTGTGTCAATCACTAATAGTAGAAGGAAGTAAAAATTAATAATAGTTACCCGCCAAAGTAAAGAAAGTTTACTTTTATGCAAACTCAAGAAATTTATAGTAATTTTATATTTAATTGTTTCCAATTTCGTGACTTTAGAACTTTTTTCTGCTAGAAGCGTTCCTAAAAAAAGCTCAACTTTTTAAAAGAAAATGATTAAACAGAATTTTTCAGAATCACAAGTTCCTGAAAAATATTTATGGTAGTAGGTGTTTACTACGACTTTTTGCGTCAGCAGGGAAATACTAGGAAGTTTCATGTCACGAGACTTCTGTTTCAGTGCACTGGCCTCGCAAGAACGTCGTACCAAATTGTAAATACCTGCTGAAATTCCCAAAAAAAAAATGATGAAGGTGTCAATTTTTGGTTCATGGCGTCATCGTTTGAGACCGATGACCAATTCATATTATTCCCACTACCGTCGTCAGACCAAAACAAATATGAAATCAGAAGGGAATGCCATGTACCTAAAACCTACTCTTCTAGCGTGAAACTTTAACCTCTTTAGTAACCACACTCAACAAGGTCACGCTTTCTCTATACGCTCGACTTTACCTTTGAACATTGACAACACGCAAAGGATTTCCCTAGACAAATGAATTTTTACACCATAACGGACTTCAAAACGCCAACGCATGTAAGTTTCAGAGATTTTAGCTACCTTACTGCATATACCTTCAACCACGCCGTGCGACTACGAAATTTATTTGCATTGAAAACAATGGGCTTTTCATTGTGAAGGTCAAATAATTTGAGGTATTTTTTTATGCCCTCCAAGGCTTTATGTGAAGGCATGAAGCAGGGCTTTATTATGAAGCTTTTCTTTAGTTGCTATGGTAAATTGTATTCAAAAACATAGATAACAGGGAGCAAATCTTGTGCAAATTGCAAAGGTCACAGGTATTATCATTTTTGTTTTTTACTTTGACCTTGTCAGGTGGGTGGGTAACCATAACACTTTTTAAGCCTTAGTTGAAGCTTGACATTCATCAGTTGTTACCGTGATAAGAACGCGTGACGATATATATTCTTAACAAGGCATATTTATTTTCATAAACTTTGTTTTCAGTAGCGGTAACGAATCAATCTCTTACCTAACAGTTTTAACGAACAAGGAATATAGACAGGCAAAAAGTCTAACTGCGAAAACGTGTCTCATCAACTTATATTCGGTCTGTTCGGGGTCTGGAGTGTTTTCTGGAACTTTGCCAAAAACCCTTTTTTTTTGCATTGCGTGGCTTGCCGTCTTGTCCTGGATAAGGATTTTGGATATTCACTGTTTTTTGGCATATAAACATGGTCTGTTCTCCTTTGCTAAGCCTGTCACTCCGATATTGAGGCCACCACGGAAAAAAAGAAGGAACGAGGTAAGACTTCTATTCTTATTGAATTTTTAACCAAATTGAGCTTACTACGAATCTACCTCATTGTCCTGTTTAAGTAACTTGGCCCAAAAGAAACCCACATTTATTCCAACAGAAGGACGCGTTCACATTGTGTCCAATCGACTACTGAGAATTAAGAGTAGTGGGCCTATTTTAATAATTTGTCTCATGTCTTATCCAATTTTCAGCACTATCACTCCATTAGAAAACTTCTAGAAAATAAGGAGAATTTGTTAGAAGCAACAAATTTTTAAGCTCTTCCCTCGCTTCCAAAAGTCCAGCTTACCAGTTACTAGTTAGCAACTAGCTGAGGCGTTTGCTGCAGATATTACGTTGACCTACTGAAAGTCTAGAAAAGTTAACAGAGGTCACTTCAAATTCCGATTCAATTAGTCAAGAAGCTGCTCTTGAAAAGGTAAGTGACAAATTTACTTTGATAACATATTTAATACGCATTAAAAATAGCGTCCTAAGGAGTCACACTCACAATTTATCTAATTTTGAAGCACTATAACGGTCTTTCTCAATTGGTCCGTAGACCTACAGCTCAAAGCAAATGTTTGACAAGCAAACGAAACCCAAGGTCAAGTCCGAACGCTTGAGATTATATATTAGTGACGACAAATTTACAGGTCAGCCAACGGGCACCTGGTCGTCATCAATGAGAAGAGTGATGTACTTTGTACTTTTTTTTAGTGGAAAGTATTGTCGTCACTAGTTTAAAGTTGTTAAGTGGGTCAATACTAGGACGATTTTTTTAATAGGATTTCTCACCAATGTCACATCACCTCACCCATTGAATGAAAACATAAAAAAGACACGTTAAATGTTTGCATTTGTGCCGGGAAAAAATGGCGTCATTTCAAATTGTCGAATACAAAAGATCCGGCAGAAAAACTAATAATCTAGGAATCTTCAATGATAAATGTACTAGGAAAACGACAGCAGCAGGGTGACGAATCGTAGTAAGTTGTAAATACTAGCTGTCGTCATGTTCTCGTGTCATACTCACCTCTTTTGGTGTAATTTGGGACAGTCAAAACAATGCGTTTCTCTGAAGAGTACAATGACGCAGGTAGGGATCAGTCAGAAGATCCGTTTCCAGAGATTCTATGGGCTATCTATTGTTTTTTTCATGGAATTTCCATAAGGAAAAAGGTAGTGACTTCTTGGCCACTTAACAATAAAGTGTCATTATCTCATAATTAACAGACAACTTTCCTCTGATCTAGGAGCAATTACTTGAATAACTCACACCTGCAATTGCATCTCTTTAAATTCAAAAACGATATGTCCTACCACAACGTCACTCCTTGTCAAAAGTTTGAATTTCGTTCCATTTTGTCGTTTTGACCGGTTTCTACGTTTGACGTAAAAACACGTTTTTATACCGAAAACTCAAACGTTACGTTCAAAATACGTAGGTAGACCGGACACTGCCCTAAAGAGGGCAATGTGGTCATGGGTGCAGGGGGAGTGCATCAGTGGGGAATTTTGGTTGTAAAATTTGGATGAATGAAGGTGTTAAGTGGAAGCACAGCTTCATTAACTGTGTGTAAGGTTAGTACTTTAGTAAGAATGCGATGCCTACTGTCAGGAGTTCATTAAATACAAGAATTGACTTCATTAATACAACAAGAAAACGAAACCGAATACAGCGTTTTATAAATAAAAGTAACAGTGTTACTTTGTTACGCGCGTGCCTCAAACCAAAAGTCGGGAATATCAACCACTTAAAAGGAAAAGAAAAGATTTAAACACCACAATTCGGGCCATTTATAGGCTTAAATCATGGAAATTTGATTCCACGCGAAGATTTGAGATGACGTTACTATGACAAAAAAGTATTGTTAGTTTGTTTCTATTGGTAACCAGCTTACAGCAAAAATGCGACGAACTTTTTTTTTTTAGGAAAGAAGATTTATTTTTCTTTAAATTACGAAAAATTAATTTAAGGCGTAGGCAGGCGGTGACGTTAATTACTCTAGATTTCTATCAACTAAAAATCCAATCAAAGTTTTCAATTACTCTGCCATCTTCTCTTGTCATTAATCCCGCGCGAATTATGGTCCATCACTCCTCTTAAAGAGACCTCAAGTTTCTCGAGGAGTCCAAAATGCAACAAGAATCAAATCTTTGCGCTTTGGTCTAATGTCTCCGCCAATCAGAGTGACGTTCCTTGTCAATAAATACGAAGATGTACAGCGTTAACATGACAGGTAACAGGCGTTTAGTTGGATAAAAATTCAAATAAGAAATTAAAGTCCCTCCCATAGGACAACCTGTTTGGTCACATTACTATTTTGAGAGGTGGTCCACTTGTCTCATCCCTGTCTGGGATGTTGCCGAATGATTGGTTAATATTAGTTAAGGATGTGACGAAATTTTTTTGATAAGGGGTAAAAAGTAAGTGACGGAGTGAAAGTAGGTTTTAAGTTTTTTATGCGGAAGATCAGTAGTATGTGAATGAGAGATGATGACCCAGACTACGTCATGGATTTCGAGGAAAGTGAATGAATGAGTGGTGGTGATGTCATGGGGTTCGTGTATGAGGGGATTAATTGAGCAGTAGTATCGTTTCCTAGCACTATGGCCACTGTCTCCTGAGCAGGATCTCATTCGTCCAGGACGTACACTGTCGTCCGTCCCTATAAAGAACATTGATTTGACGTAGAGATCAGTTTTGTGGAGTTCCCGCCACTACCTAACATTTTTCCTTCTACCTAAAAAAGACTTCACGTACCGGCGAGGGAGTACCTGGTGACAAGCCGAGAGGGTGGCGGACACCTTTATTATTATTTTGGTCTTGGACACAAGTTCTTCACTTTATAAAGATCGACCCTTCGTCCAGCCTCAGAGTCAGTTCCCTGGTGGTGTAGGCGAAAGATACTGGTCTGGGTCTACCCTCTTAGTCACTTACGAATTGTCACTGTTTTTAGAGGGTTATGTTATTGGTTCGTTTCTTATTTCAAACCACTGCTGACGTTTGCTGTCCACCAGGAAACTGTTCCGTTGTGGTGCAATTTTGTGGTAAACAATTTTTTCGCTTCCCTTTTGGAACCTCATTTAAAGTGGACCTTAGGCCAAATTATTGTTCAAGACATTGTCACTATGTGCCAAATGTCACCTTTACTAAAACGCCGGGGAACGAAAGATCAGAATTCGGAGAAAGTAGGAGAAAGTCTTGGGCACAAAATTTGTATTCATTGTCGGCAATTAATCGAGTGTCCAATGGAGACAGGGCAGAGGTCAATGCTCTCTTCACTGTGCTTATTCTCATGTCCAGACATTGTGATAACCATTGGGTGTCAGAGGTCAACTGTTCCTTCCAAGTGCTTTCTGCAAGTTCAAAGTTTGTTGTACAAAGTGTATTCCACAACGAATTACCTTACGAGTTACAGGTTTCCGGAAACAGTCACATCGCACGGTTAGTAACTTAACTCACACCCTAACTTTCTCTTTGCAAAAAACACAGTAAATATAGTTACGAGGGGAACAAACGTTTAATGCAAAATTTGCAAATTGGAAATTTCCAAATTAGTATAAAAAAATATATATAACCACTTGAAAACTCTGACGTCGTCAAACGTCATAACTTTCAACAATTTTACTGATAGCTCTACTTTAGATGTGACGCATTCGTTTGAGGCGCTTTTTTGTGTTAGGTCAAGGATACCTTTTATAATCCTAACTTTTTTCGAGTGTGATAACCTGTACAAAGATGAGTCATTAAAGACTTGAGGTGCAGTTATAATTTTCCACTACTTGAACAATGTTTGAATGGCGGAAGTTGTGTAGTAGTAATAAGTAGCATACCTGTAGATTGACTCACCTTTCCATTGATTATAAAAGGACCAAGGGCACGTGTTGGGAATTAGATAATCGAGTTTTTAACGTACCTATTCGGTAGCGTCATCTCCTTTTTTTGACTTTTTGCCCTGATTTAATTGAGGTTTCGTAGTCGCGTAAATCTTTGCAAAAAAACAAAACAAAGTATGGGTTGCGATGTCACGTCTACTTCAATTTCGTCATTTTATGTAAATTGACTGAAAGTTTCTGGTTATTGGTTACAGGGCGTGGAAAACAGTTACCGTTTTTCCGTGTATCGTCACAAGGGTTCTACTACCTCGTACTTGGGCTCTTGCTTCTTCTTTTACCAACGTCCACTATGTCCAATCCACTTCCTAGCACTTCCGGAGAAAGTAGTCGTTCATCGTCATCAAGTCAAACAAATGACCCTACGGGGTCAACTTCTCATCATCGTCATAGTCAACGCCATGAAAGAGAGCAAAAGTGGATCAACCCTTGTCGTATTCCACCCTCACTTCCTACAACCATCTTGGGGGAAAATGAGCTCATTCAGACTCAGCTTGACCAAGACATCTTCCATAACATCATTGTCCAGGCCAACAAGGCTGAAACGCAAGCCCTTGAATTTTTTAAGGACTTTGTAAGTTTTTTTTTCGTGTTAATATTTTTTTGTACTTTCATTTCATGCCCAAGTTGCCCTTTTTTCAAAAATTTTTAATCCTATCAAAATATTTCGAGTTTCTTATGCTTTTTTACCTAAACAAGCAACTCAGGTCCAAGCCTTTTTTCTTCATCAAAACTTGAATACCAAAAAAACCGCTTTATTTCCTTAAAACGGGGTTAAGTTGTGGTGTTCTTTTTTTTGTGAGTTTTTTACGGTATTAAATTTGTCATAAAATATTGACAAAAATTCCTTGAGTACTAAAACCTTAAGTAAAACTTAGTTCTAAAGTATTCGTTGACCACGACAAATTAAGACGTTTCGAGGCTTTTCACCCTTTGTTTTAAAAACCTTTTTTTCCCTTGTTCAAATGAAAATGGATTAGTCCTCATCTTGTTCTAACTTGTTCACTAGTATAGTCGTTTAAAAAAAAAAGGTCGAGGCAAGTGTGAGGTCCATTGTGGGAAAAGAAGAAAGTCTTAAATTTTACCTGAGAAAAGACGCACTTCTTTTGTGTCATGAGAAGAGCAAAGGAAAAAAAAGGCAACTTTTTGAAAATATTTTACCATCCGTCATTTAGTCGGACAATGATTACAGAGAAAATAGTTGTCTGACTTTTTTTTAAAAAAAAACAGACACAGAACAAATCGAATTCTTCCTTTTCTATTGTTTGCTGCTGCGCTGTGTAGAGAAAAAAATGTTCCAAATTTTTACTACGCGCATAAGTACCCTTCTACCCCGAAAAAAGAAAAAAAAAGTTTGATGTGATTGATTTTTCAAAAACAAAATTTCCACTTTTAAAATAATTGTTTTCTTTAAAATTTTTAGTATCGAGATGCCTTTGGTGGTGATCCAGAAAAGTCGGACGGATATGAACGACTCACGTATGACTTTTTGTCGGATGTGATGGATCAAGTTAATAATCAACTAATTGATGAGCACTTCGCTACCCTCCAGGTAAAGACGCACTCTTTAGCCAAACAATTGATCTTTACTTAATTATTTTTTTGGGTTTTTTTTTCATCGTTTTCTTTCCGTTTACTAAATTTGAACAGTAAATAGTAGTTACCCCCCTTTGCATCATCTCAAATTATTTTTGGACATTAACTGATTAACCAATTATCACTTCGCCATAAATCCTCTTCGTTAAGCGTGGGCAGGTGTAACGTTGGTGATAACTTTCCAAGTTCAATATTTGACTAAAAACCATTCAAAAGAGAGGATTGCCGCTAATAATTTCAAGTCTAAAAATAACTTGCTATTAGCGTCATTTTAAACGTAAAAAAAAATTTTTTTCTCACCTAATTTTTTTTGTTTTGAGCAAAATAAACAATTTTTTTTCTTATTCAAAAATTGAGTTAAGAAAGGTATAAAATTTTTAATCTTCCTCTGTTTACTAAGTGATTTTGTGGATAAAAAGTTTAGTACAAATTAACTTTTTCCCATTTGGTAATAAATGCATTTCCCCGAATTCGAAACTCATACAAATCCCCCGAAACTTTTCATTCATAAAGTGAGTGGGTGACAACTTTCTCTCAAACAAAATGTCAGATCAGGAAACTTTCCCTGGAGACTACGAAAAAAAAGTGATACAAAAATTTCGTTCTAATTTTGACATCTGCTACTTTTTTGTCGTAGGTTGATGAAACGATACGGTTGATGTATCAAGGGCTCCAGAAATTTGCAGTGGGCCTCGAAGCGATTGTTCTAGACCAAGCGTGCTACGGTGGGAGTTTCTACCATCACTTCAATGAGGCAGAGTTTCAACTCAAATACGTAAGATTCTAAAATGCAATTCTTCTATTTCATCGAAAAAACTATCAATTTTTATTAAATTTTTTATTTATTTCTCATTTATTAAAATTTTCTTTTGTACAGGTCCTCTGTGAACTACAAATTGCCATGTTAGAAAAGAACATCTCATACAATGACATCACCCGTGAGATCATGTCCACAGAGTCACGAGATTTGCCTGACAAAACTTCACGTTACATCCGGGACTGGACTATTTTTCGTGACTACGTCAAAACTCTGCGCTACGTTCGACATGCATTCCAATACTTTCGAAATCGAGCCATCGCAGCCGAGCAAGGTGGGAACTCTGTTCCAGCAGAATCGAATTAAAATATACCACGAATGCCTAATGTCAATACCGTCATCCATCCCACCACCCACCGTCATGTCTTACTGGCCTAATTCAAATTCACCGCCCACGCCTTTTTACGCAACATCAAAATTTTAACAATAGTGAGAGACCCACCTCATCAACTTAGTACTTGGAGGAATACAAAATTACGGAGTGACTCAAGCAAAAGGAAAGTTTAAGAAAGCGGACAAAATGACATTTTTAGGTGAAGAGGATAGAAGTCAGAGATTCATTTTTTTCACAAAAAAAAAATGACAAGACAAGTTTCAAAAAAACCGCCTTGGAACTTGAACGTCCAAGATTCAAATTTTTATCACATCAACATGGATCTCTTTTAACTTCGTTTTTTTTGTAATATCATATCCCTTTCTCATCCTTTCGTGTGGTATGCTAAACAGTATTGAGTTCAATTTCCAAAAAAAATAACAAAAAAAAAAATTTTTTTTAATAATTTTGCACATCCCCTTTTTCTCTTGTAAATTTTTTGAATTTTATCAACTTTCAATATTTTTCAAAAAAAGTGATCAAAGTTCTAAATAAGGGTGAGACGGAATGAGCGGTCGTTCGATTCCTGAACACGGCGTTCCTTTTACATTTTAAGTCAAATGTAGGCTATACTAGAAAATGTGCTAGAAATCATGCAGCTAAACTATACAATCCCTTTCAAAACGTTTTTTTTTTCAGAAGAAAACGATTGCTAGGTTTTTTTTTATAGTGACAACTTCCATTTTCGGGTAAAGTTTTTTGTTTTACTTTAGAACTGTGATATATTTTATTTTTTAATTTTTTTTAACTAAAACTATTAATTTTAAAACTTTTACCTAAAGTTCGGGTCTCAAAATCCAATCGCCATATGTTAATTTATTATATTGGGTTATGTGCATGCTGTTATGTACTTAAGTATGTGCTAATCAAGGAGGCCTATTTTTGTAGCTACGACATGTACTTTTAATTTTACTATGTCAAGGAGAAGTGACAAGACAAAGGGAATTAAAAATCAGTTGTTTTTATTACAAAAAATATAATTGTGTTCATTACATCAAGTCACTGTTGGTTTCGTAACAGTTATAGGCAGAAGGTACAAGGGAACGCTTACTTTTTTCTTCCCTTTTGAGCCTTTTTCATCTGGGGTGTGTCACCTCCAGGAGTTTTGTTTGACCCGGAGCCACGACTCATGTCGCTAAAAAATAGTAAAAGTCAACTTAAAAATATAAGCTAATAAGATGAAAACACTGATGGCAAACATGTTAAGAGCTTACTAAACTTCCGCCGCTTCACTTGACACTCCTTGGGTACCTTTTCCCACATCAGCACGACCACGGCGCGCTTTCTTTGGTTTAAAACCAGAACGAAGGTACCGTGGCATCCACCGTTCTGGATCAACCGACCGGTTCGGATCGAAATTCTTCGGAAGCTTCGGTTTTCTCTTCTTTACCTTTTTCTTCACAGCTGAAGGTTCCCGGGTTGGACCAGTAGATTGAATAGGAGTAGACGGTTCTCCACCACCACTTCTTGCCGATTTCTTGACATACTTGATACTTCCTAAAGATTCTGCCTCTGCTGCGTCAATGTCAAAACCTTCAATATCCGGATCTGGTAAATCAGCTCGTAAGCCTTCGATGCTCTTTTTGTCGCCTAACTAAGTCAGTATAAAATAACATAAAAATCTTGATTAATTTTCGATGACTTTCTACATTTCATAATCAAAAGCAAAGAATTTTACATTAATCTGAACTGTTAGAAGTAACGCAGTTCCCATAATGTCGCTTGGATGCGATGTCAAAAGTTTCTTGAGTATCGCATCAGCTTTTTTGTATTCACCAATTTCCATCTCGTAAACGGCAGCTTGTTTTAAAATCCGTGGTAGCATCTGTTTAAATTTTTCGCCATTCTGTGAAAAAATGCTTAAAAAAATTACTAAAACTACTCAAACGTCTATCGAACAATATCGCCTTCAGTTACCAGAAAATATAAAATAAAAGAAGGCGATGAAATGTGAATAGCCGCATGATTTTACCTTCGAGTTTAGTCCTTGATAGTGTTGAACGGCAGTTTCAAAAACAGCGGAAACGGCTTCTTTAGATTTATAGTGGCGTAAAATGACCACAAGGGCACTGACCAATCCCAGTGGATATCCTTGATGTCGGACAATGTCATTTGCATTCTCTATTGCTGAGTCTATATCACCCTACAATAATACAAATGAATCATTTTGTAGCAGGTGATGATCATGGAGCAAAATCGAAAAAGTTTAAACGAGGGGCACATCAAGTTGTTACGTTAGGAAGCGTAATGCTACCGTAAAAGTTCGACTAGGAACCAAAATCAACGCAGGAAGAAGGTTTTAGTTCAGGTTTACTAGTTGGATTGGCTGGTTACTTTTGTTAAACAGTATTCGGGTGAGATAAGATGTCTTGCAAGTTTTGACTTCTTTCCACCATTACTATCGCAGCGCAAAAACGTTTACCTTTTTTTAAAAAAGCATACTGTGTACATACACATAGAAAAATCGAAGTTCTAATTTCCTATTAATTACTAGACAAAGCAATTGGACCCCTTTCAAGAATTCTATATTTTACCTTCTCTAGGCACATTTTAACCATGCCCAGTTTAATCCTTAGAAAAAGACCGGGTGTTGAATCGATAACAGGCCTGTCGGAATCTCTTATGATCCTGTCGAGTTTCCCACATCGGAAGTTATGACATGCCTGGAGGCAGAAGGCGTCACCGCTGTGCTTGCTAACTTGGGCTAAAAGCGGAGTGTATATTTCTTGGCACAACTCGTCCTGCAAATGAAATATATATATATATAGGTAAACTGACTCTTTAAAAAAAACACGCTTCAAAGCTAACCTGATTAGTTAGCAAGTAAAAAAGGCATTGGTTGATTCGTATCATCTCCTTCTGAGTTGTAGTAAGCTTGTATCCAATCGTATCAACATTCATCGCCTTCATTCTTTTTTTAGAGTCGAAGATGTTTTGGTCACGATTCAAGACGAGCATATTGTTTGAAACCACGGCTAAAACCCCAATGTCACTGGGCTTAACTTTTAAAATCGCCGAGTAGAGAGCCATGGCCTCTTTATCCCGTCCCAATTTTTGACAACAAAAACCTCGAAGCGCCCTGTTATGGATAGAGAAAAGAGTTTAGAGTTACAGTAATAGTCAACCAAAAACTCAGGAATCAGTGACCTCATGATACAAAGTTCATCTTCGATATCTTCTTCTGCAGCACCTTCGTCACGAAATACTTCTTCGCAGGTTTGCTCGGCTTCCATCAGCACGAGTTCCGCCATGTGATAGTTTTCTCTCGCCACTAAAAAGTTGGCGTAGTTGTATTTTCGTTCGAACGTATTGCCATTATCCATGTTTATTTTGCGATTCTAGAATCGTAAAAAAGCGAGCCGAGTTGACACAGAACAACGATTTGCAGATACGTTATCGCATTACACACAGTAACTAAGTACTATAGCCAAATACACTTACCCCTGTGCCAACCGCCGAAGCCACAATTGCTGACAAGTTACATAGCCTCTCGTCATCGTAACTATCGGATGTCGTTTTGCAAACTTCTTTATATAGTTCAAGGCATTCGGCATAACGTTCAAGTCTGTATATGATTTGAACATAAAGTTCTTTCTTTCGACTATCCTTCACATCAGTAATTTTCTCCAGAAATTTTAATGCTTGCTCTGTTTGATTCAATCGATAATGACAGTAAGCGAGTTCATAATTCAAGTTCCTGCAAAACGGAATTAGTAAAAATTACATTGTTTAAAGGTTAACTTATAATGAGGATACCATACTTGGTCATTCCTGGATTTTTTTTCGCAAACTCTAGTGCATCTTCAAATCGTTCCAAGTTAATGCAGCATATGATCTTACACTCAAAGGCAAACTCGTCATCTGGTCTCTCATGAAGCACTGAAATACAAGGATAAAAGTTAATAGTAATTTGTGGGAACTTTAACTGCTTAATAATTGTAAAATACTACTTACATCGATTACATGACTTGATTGCCTTTTCTAAATCATTGCTTTGGACGTGTTTATACAGTTCAGTGTATAGCGTGGCATGACGAGCATCCTTCTCCTTATCAGTATCAGTCATGTCGTCTGTGGTCTGTAACAACAAATTAGTTTGTTTGTACTACACTGCAACGATTGTCAATCGTTAAAGAATTGTTACTAAACCTTAAAAAATGCTGATACGTCAAAAATAGAATAATGAGAGNTATCAGTCATGTCGTCTGTGGTCTGTAACAACAAATTAGTTTGTTTGTACTACACTGCAACGATTGTCAATCGTTAAAGAATTGTTACTAAACCTTAAAAAATGCTGATACGTCAAAAATAGAATAATGAGAGGAATACTGTGGATCCCGCTAGGTAGTCGTCAGTAAACCCTTACTATACTAGAACAAACGTCTTTACAAATTTAACTGTTTAGCAAAATTCACCATACGGATATGGGGCCGACAGTTTAGTTGACAAGATGATTGCGAGAGTGATAGGGTTTGAAAGCGCACGAGATTGGCGCAGATTTTCTAATGCAGAAAACAAAAGCCGACCCCTATATACGCTTAACCTCTTTTTTTCGACGCTGGGCACAGGATTCAAAATATTACAAATAACGATTGATGTCTGAGTCGTGAAGACGAAATATTAGGTATTGACCCATGACATGGTACGTTTTAGTTACTTATAACTAAGCAATGACATCGATTTTTGAAATTTGATACAGGCAACAGTTTTCATTGCTCGTCTTCATAATCGATTAAATGTCAAAAGAATATTGTTGAATCAGTGGATCTGTACAGCTAGGGGACTAAACTCGATACTGGATAATACCTAGAAAGAATAGTATTCATGAACAGACTTTCAATCTTGCTACTCATTGCTATATTCATAAAAGCTATCGATATTAGTATCCAAAGCGAAGACGCCGTCGGCACTGCTCACTGGGCAGGAACTGTGCAATAGACCATAACGTCGTCAGTCTAAAAGAGTACAAACTACAAAATCGTACTCAGGGACAAAACCTTCGCCCTGTTTACTTGTCAGGCGTAGTTTTACAAAATGAAAGTTGAAATCAACTCAAATGAAAGTCCAGGGTCATCAACCTCTACAACATCCTGCGATATTATTCAACAGTCAAACCATTAAATTCTCTAACCTAATGAATTCAAGTTAACCCTTGCCTCTAGCATCACGGTTTGTTTGTTCTAGGGAGAATGCAAACGAGTATTACTTCATAGATCCAACCATCGATTTTTATTTGTTGAATTTGTGGTCTGTTTATACACATGTCTTTTCTACTGTTCTCTCATGGGTTAGCCGTATTTCTACTACTCGTTCATGTAATTGGTCCAAATCAGGATACGATAAGGTATAAAATGCCCAGAACATCACTTAAAAGTGAAAGGAGTAACTGCGTTTTTTAGTTGGCACCTTTATTTTTTTTTTCTAACAAAAGCGTAATTGCTATTCAACTTGTTCAGTGAAACGTTAGACTTTTACTGCAATTAGTTACTTTTTTGGGGAGCGGGATTTACTTACTAAAGAATAGAAGAATGATTGATGTGAAATTCTGAATCCTATAGAGATTAAGTAGGAGGATTGGTTATCGACAGAATTTTTAGCCTACGCTACTGTGACAAAATAGACATAATGTCTTTTACTCAAATTGTATAAAGGTAGGCGCTAACTTTTGCTTTTTAACTAACTTCCTTTTTAGTAGCTAGAAAGATTTTGCCTAATGCTCTAGCACAACATTGACCTTATGAAAAATGTGAATTTGGAAAGTCGTAATTCCCTCTGGA
>JABASK010000182.1:0-21675 GCA_019776465.1 Rambutanura hunanensis | reverse complement strand
GGCAGGTTTTTTTAGGAATAAAGCTCTCTATGTAAAATTTGTAGGTATGTGTTCCATTATGTTTAGTTATTTAATAACATATGTGTGTAGAATAAGACAAAAGGCGTCATTTTTATGTAGATACCTTTCAAGGTCATCAAGTTTAAGGGAAAAAAACAATTGTAGCTACAAGGTTGGGTCTCTTGATGATCTTCGAAAAGTGGAGAATTTAGGACAAATTTGCCGCTGTCGACATCACGTTCACTAAATACTAATAATTCACCAAAAAAATATAATAACAAAGGAAGGGCAAGCAACGCTAAAATTTCATGTCTAAAGCTTTCACTTATATATTAAGTTTAAGATCTTTAAATATTTCGGTTTGATCGAATTTAAGGAAAACTACTAATATCCACCAATAATTATTTGTTCGAAATAATTTTCCCAAAAAAGTAATTATATTTATTTAAATAATGTTTTGAAGTCTAATCAAGTGTATTAATTGTAAACTAACGCTAATTAACAAGTTATAAGTAAACTGTGTATTTTACTTTTAAACAAATTTTACTTTGTCACCGTAGAATTTTACGCGCATAATTTTGTCTTGAGCATGAAATGAGCAGAGACGAAACTATGCTGTTCAGAGTAAAAACAATATTGCCATCTGCTTTTATGTAGGAAAATGCCTAAAATTTCTTACTCTGAGGAAAGAGCATTCAAGATTCCAAAATTGAGTTTACAATGGGTTAAGACCAACTAAACACGACAAACAATTAGAGAATGACCTTTAGGTTGTAAAAGGATATTTTGTCAGGGTCATTTCCACTTCGAAACCAGAATATGGTACAGATTTGAAGTGAAGCCTAGGCACATTTGTCTGTAAAACATTTTACTCAAACCGACACAAGTAATTCTTTTCTACTTATTCTGTAATTTCCTTACGGAAATTTTGTGCCAAACTCCAAATGTGTTGTCTCCAAATTTCAAAGGTTTTGTCAACTAAGGTCATGTCGCTACGTTACAAAATGAAAGCGCGGCTTCGTCGAATTCCAAGATACATTCGTCCTTATTGCTTCATCTTGAGAAGGGTAATTTTTTTAACAAAAAAAATTAAATAAAAGAAATTTTTTTTTTAAAAAATTGTGGCGAAATAGTCAATTTTTTATAAGATTCTTAATTTATAGATTTTGGGTGGACTTGGACTCTATTTGGGACTTACGATACTCCTTGCATTTTGCTGGCACACTTCTTTTCAAAAACCTAATTTGCAAGTTTTTGGTGTCGTCGTTTCTTTTCAATCTAATTGTGATTGGCTGGGCTGCTGGATTTTTGCGAATACTTACCTGGCTTTTTGAATGTCTACATGCCAATATGGTAAGTTGTAAAATTGACAGTTCATCTTCATTGATCAAAAAAAAATAAAAGAAAGAAGTTGTTTCTTTAGACTTTTTTGTAAACGCGAATTTTTTTTTTAATTTTCAGATTGTACATTTTATCTCTGCCATTTACTTGGTACAAATTTCGTACATGTTCCTACAACTTGATGACACTCAATACATTTTACGCGGGAGTATTAGTTACGCCATAACGTCACTTTTCTTTCCTTACGTCATCTTTCGTCTTCCGCTCTGGAAACGTAAACTGCTACTGGGGATTTTCTATTGGTCCACTGTGACACAAGTGACATTCAGCGTCGGCGCAACTGCGTATCTCATTCAGTTCCTGCTCCAGAATCCATGTTCCCCAGCTTCGCCAGCTTCTCCTCAAAAAGCATCAGCACTCTGTGCCAAAACATTTCATGTCACTGACAGTCTCAACTCCGTTTTTTTAAGTGATCTAACACTTTTAAAAGTTATAACACTCATTGCTTTTCAAGCCATGGCTTATCACGTGGCGAAACAAGAAGAATTAGCTCGTTAGTAGTCGTCCAGTACGAATGAATCGACGGAGCGGGTAGGAAAATTAAGACTAATTCTAAACTAAAAGGTGTATTACCACAAGAAGTATTTTATTTTATTAAAACTCCAGTATAAGATACTTTATGAGAGTTACTATTTGGCAGTACTTTTTACAACTTCCAGACAAGAGCATCCAATTAATGTCATGAAATGTTTAAGCAATTGCAAATTTAGAGCAGTCGTCTCTAAAGCATTTGTTTGTATATTTTTGTTTTGTAGAAATTCAACTTTAGTAGAAAAAATACGAGCTAATCATATAAAAAATGCAACCATCGCAACTTTCTTAAGAAATGAAGAGTCTTTATATTTTGAGAAGTAAATCAGGACCTTTTTAATTATTAACGTTTGAAAAAAAAAGATAATTTGATAAAACTCAGTCAAAAATTAGTGAGTTGTTCAAAAAAACAGAGATTGGAGAATGAAAGAAAAGAGGTTATATGATCAAGGCATTGAAATATTATTAATGATGAAATCTACGATTAAATCACGAGGTGAAAAGGCTATCACAGAAATATCTACAGGAAATTAATTTGTATCATTGGTAGGGACCGAACTGGAGTTAAGTTCTTGATCTTTTTCATCATTCCCAAGAGTACATCCAACTTTGAACTTTTCATCTAGATATCCTGGAATCCCAGGCTTTGATCTATGTGTATCTACAGCTTCAACTGGAATTTTGATGTACTCAACTCGACAACCATACGCAACTGTGATACAAAAAAAATTGTGATAATTAAGAATTTTTTTTGAGTCACAGTAGTGGGAACAACTTACTCGGTGTCAGTTTGATGACAGTGTGTAATGGAACTTCCAGATAGGGAAGCTCATCTGTAGAAACCATGAAAAAAAATATTAAATAAGTAATTAAGTAAACCAATAATAATATTATTATTAAGATTTGATAGTTCATAGAAAGCGAGAACCTAAGTAAGAATTGTTATGTTTTTACGCTTGAACTTTTTTGCAAAATTGAATTGCCAAAATTTGAAGGAATTTTATGATTATTCAGTTGAAGCTGTTACAAAATTTGGTCTTTTCAATCGTATCTTTACCTGAAGGTTTGTCCATAAAATAAGCCAAGAGACAACGAAGTACCGCTGGAATTTGAATAATTTTAAAATAAATGCTTATTATAGAAAAATTAATTAAAATTATGTTCTTATGCTTAAATATCTTTGTAAATTTTATCACCTTGATGTCCAATAAGAAGAACATTTTCTTGTCGTTCAAGTTCCATAATTACAGGTTCAAGTCGGGCAACCAGGTCTTCATAAGATTCACCTCGAGGATAGCGGTAACTAAATTTACTACGATCTCTCGCTTGAAACTCTTGTGGAAACTTTTCTGCAATTTCTTCATATGTCATTTCTTCACAAGTTCCCTACAAATAAAAAAGGGTCAGTTCATTTCACGCGAAATCAACAATAGTAGAATTCGCATAAAAAAATTATGTAAGCGGAAATTTACATATGTATGAATTTCAGTTGTTTGAAAGTTATTTACTATTGAGACTCACAGCGTCGATTTCATTCAAGGCTTTCCATCGTTCTTGTGGAGCATCAATACCCTGTGCTGTTTGAATAGTACGCTTCATCCAGGACGTCCAAACCCGAAGATTAGGAATATTTTGTTCACGGATATATTGTGACAGAGCTTTGCTATACTGAATACCACGAGATGACAGATCAGCGTCACCGCCTATTCGTTGCAATACATTATACTCTGTCTCACCATGCTGAAAGTAGATTTTAGTAGATGAATTATTAATTTTCAAAAAATAAGTTTCCACATTTTTGTAAAAATATTTGGGAACTGTGATTCTAAAATTCTTACCCTAGTGATGTAAATTGTACGTGGCGTGATATGTATGTTCATGAGATAGTATACAATTCGACTTTGAATATGACCCTCATGTTTGTGCACCAAAATTTTTTCTCCGGTATTAAAAATCTTCATGTAGCTGTAATTGGCCTCCAATGTTTCATCCATTGGTTCGTACATTTCAGTATAATGCTCAATACGATGTAAAAAGTCTTCAAGGGCTGCCTCCTTGTTCATTCCTTTGTAGTCAGGACTATTCACCTTGACTTCCTGAGGCAGAAATAAAGTAAATAGTGTTTAAAAGCTATCATTAAATTAAATTAAAGTGGTATTCATCTAACTATTATATTTTGCTCAATAATTGTAGGATCATCACAAACTGATTCTACAAAAAAGAGCTTGTATCCCATTTTCTTCACGATCCACTCGTAAATTATACTTCTTCTATCACGGGTGGTGTTTGTGGCGTCAAAAACCTAAGGATACGAAAGAATAATTACAAATATTTACGTTTCGGTAACAAAAATAAATGACATCGAGGTAAATTAAATTTACTTGACTACAATATTAACAGAAAAGTAACTCACAGCCACCTCTCCGCCATTATCAATCCACTGGCTGACATCGTCCAGAGCATCCTGAGCACACTTGGTCCGAATAGCCAGTGCGGTCTTGTTGTCACCGCGAAAAAAGTCATGGTTCTTATACGCAGACGTAGCTTGTCTCCGATATTCTCCGACATTGAATACTAAAGAAAAGAAAGAAAAGTGATGATATTCGTAATGCTTTCTTATAGTAACTTCTGTTATTCCAAAAACTTATGTCTTTTACCTCGTGTGTTGATTCCAATCCAATTCAAGTATCTGGATAATTTTTTAGCAATATACGTTTTCCCTCGGGCTGGTAATCCGACCATACAAATTATATGCGGAGTATTCACATAGTTGGCTCTTTCACCTGGAAAGCCACAAATGGCAAAAAAAACGTTTAGCTTCAATAATTTTGAAGTTACTTAACACCATAAAGCAACTAAACATAGCATGGCTAACATAAAATGTTAGCCATGCAATTTTTTGTTTAGTTGCCTTTTGCCTAAAACAAAATAGCTCAATCAAAAACTGCAGCGTTGCTTTTTTTTGGCAGATCTCACATCGTCCTACCAATTGTGAAGGACGTAGTTCTTTGAAACGTAATAGAGCGACGGCGAAGCATTTTTTCGTAATTTATTTTGTCACGGTAAAACTATCTGCGCGTCGAAATGACACTAATTTAAAACTTATTCGCACTGGAACGAAAGTCCTTTACTATTGTAAAACACGAATTTTTGTCACAAGGCAGACTTCACTAGTAATCTCTATGTGTAATAACGTGTGTTCTGAAAAAATATACCCATGGTGAATTCTATTTTTATCAAACGACTCATCAAGATTTTGTAGTTTAAAACTAATCCTCAATTTTGAAGAGGGAGAGATATTGACTAGAGAAGTGACGAAGCTAGGGTCATTTGTCCAAGGTCACAAATAACCTATGAACTAATAACAAAAGAAAACACAACAAAAGTAAACCTTTATCCCCTTCCTTAGAATAAACTAACAAACCAATAAATGTGTAGTTGTGCCTAATTCCCAAAACTTTTTCTGTTGCCTTCCCGGAAGCAATTCTCTCTACCTTCATATACAGTGAAAGTCGAATTAATAGAATAGGCTAACCCGCAACCGCAGTCGAAACTCGCCTTCCCAACACTCCTGAGGGTCCTCGTCTTTTACGAGTATCTCCACAGATGATATTATTATTCCCATTGCCCACTATGGGACAACAATATTTAACGCTTGGTGATATGACTTGATAAGGCATGACCCACCAATAACAAAATTATCACAAACTTTCACTGTCAAAAAGTTTTGCTTTGAGTTAAGTAAGAGCCATTATCGAACAGGTGTGTACCGTATTCCGTTCTCGGGGAATTTAAAGAGAGAATGTGGTTTTAGCAAAAAGGATATGTCTTCTTAAAAGAGATTTTGCGTAGAATGCGATGCATTCGTAAGGGAAACGGGAGAAAGTCAGAAAAAAACCCAGAAAGCGGGTTATTTTCTTCACGTGCACAAGACACGAGGAACTACGGGCCTGAATTCGATTTAGTAAGTTTTACAGATCTTAGCACGTGTAAAAGCTGACGAGAGGAAGAAATAAGTCTTCTTAAGAAGATGAAATCTTCTACAATGGAGGGGATTCTAGGCTTTATTGGTTAGCTTTCCTTTAAAATTTTAGAGCTTATTTAAAAAAACGACTGATGATGTACGCCACTCATAGATTTAACGTCAGAAATTTGGGAAGTGAACATTGAAAGTGATTAAACTAGTTGAAACTTTGACTTGGCAGAAGGATGTTTCCATGTGGAAACACGTGAGTTGTAGTTATGTGGTGGTACGATGCTAATAATTATTATAATGATACACGCAGATGACTCGGGCCACTCGGGTTGTGGTTTACCACTTTGCGAACCAAAAAAAAATAGTTGAACATTGAATACCAAAACTTTGGAAAATGTCAAACTTTTTTTGCAAAGTAAAAATGTGACCTTGTTTGTAAAATCATTATAGTCAATAATTATGACACCTTAAAGAATTTCAATGATTCTTTTAAACAAAAAAAACTGTTAAATTGCTTTTTACCTGGCCTGCTGAGCTCCGAAATTTGACGCGAGTAGCGACTAGTCATGCTAGTGCTTAACGTTAAATACTAAGGAACTTTGATGGATGAAACACTTAACTACGGTTATGTTCAAGAAATAAAACAGTCCTAGTTATAAAATTTGGATAACGCCAGTTTAAGAGTTTAAAGGCTCATTACCCATTTTCAGTTGCGAAATCAGAGTATGTGCATGAAGGAGTGAATAAGGTTGGGTAAAAGAGCGTGTGGCTTGGGGAAACTACTAGTCGATGTACAAGACAAGGTCATAGTACTTAAGGCAAGTCATTATCAGCAAAATCGAAGGAAGTTGAATGGAAGGTCACGGTGGGATGACAATTAATTTAATTTTTAGCAAGACTGTGTAATTGGAGATGGTATACAAAATCTAGTTTGATCGTCCTCTTAAATGTAGAGAAAAGCGGAATAGACTAATTTCCAGTTCAATTCTTTTTTGTAGCAGGTTTCTGCAAATTATACGTTTTTTTTAATGAATTCTCCATGGGGGTTTTCCATGATTCTCACGATTCGACGATTCCCATGAAAGTCCCAAAAATTACACGCTATTGCTTAAAAGCATCTTTTATACAACTTTACATGAGTATTATCTGCTCATAATTCTTAAATGTCAGTGACCTCGCACTGACCCTGAAATGAGCAATGAAAGTTAAAGTCGTAGTTTCAACTTTATTTTGGAAATTACCAAATTGCCACGCTTAAATGTTGTCAACTTTAAATAGGACGATTTACTTGTATCAGATAACGTTTATAAATTGACACGTTAATTATTAAAGTTAAAGAAATGAATTGAAGTTTGGGGCTTAAGAAGGACCAAAATAAAAAAGAATGAAGAGGGTACGTATACTTTTCTATAGTGACCTGTAGCATTTCATTAAAAACTTTTCTCTTCTGTCTTTTACTTAAGGAATCCAGGAGAAAGCACATTACGAACCCAGAAATTTAACGTTATAAAAATAATAATGAATTCTCACCTGGAGACATTTTTTTCCCACAGAGTTGAACATGTGGTGACCTATAGCAACAAAGATGAATTGGCGGTCCAGTAATATCGTAGGAATTTGTTGTGGTTATAATTGGTGGACGGGTATGTGGTGATGTGTCTTCAAATGTATCCATGACTTCACTGTAAAGTACTGGATTGTGCTGAGTAATCTAATTTTTAACTATACATGCTACTAACTAAGCAAGTCGTAGTTTAAGCAATATCTGTCAATTAGCCGGCTGATTAGAACGAGGCAAAGTTCACAAACTGAATTTCAATTGCATGATATTTTAGCGAATTGAGAGTAATTGAAACAGCTGTTCATATTTTTTGTGGCAGAACACGATGGGGGCTGTGTGACTGATGATCATGAGTTCCAACTAAAAGTACACGTTATTGCATAAAGCATAACTCGAGGTTGGAAAGCCAAACGCCTTCATTATAGCAATGAAGCCGATAATTGCCATCGCCCAATGGTTTTCTAAGTTATGAATATTATTTTTTTGGGGTTACATAATACTTGTTTGACCCCAGAACTCCTATAAAAGTTATTATGTAAGATAAGTGCCGTACCGTAATGTTCCCAATACACTATGGTTTCCAGACTGCCCTATCTGTGCTATAAATTTCTCGTTAAATGAAAATAAAAGAGAAATGCTTGTCCTTTTTTAATTCATTAATTATTGGTGACATTAAATAGATGACCACCACTTGATGGAGAAAGAAATAACATTGGAAATTAATTCTGTTAGTAAGGTGGGAATACGCTGTATTAGTTTCCCTTCTGCAATATTTTGGTATTTTGTGTAAAGCGTTTTGTTCCAATAAACTGAATTTCTCACATGCTACAAAATTGATTAATCATTACAATGATAGTTGAAAATTTAGTATTCTAAAAAGCGTCAGTGTACTCTCTGCTGTTTTGCAAAAATACGTAACAAAATGAAATCACAAAGCAAGCAATGACTCAAGAAGACATAATGCTAAGAACGAAGTAGTTGAAAATTGTTTGATTCATCGTTTTAGCGATAAAACTTGTTTGTCTTTTGCTTCTAAGTAATTCCAAACTTATCAACTTCTCCGTTAGGCAAAGCACACAAAACTTTCGAAATTACGACTCGATGTGAAGAGCGACACAATTAATCAGCATATTGCTAGAAATTCTAAGAAATAATAAAGTATTGCGCTTTGTCACTCTGTAAACGTTTAAAAAAACAAGTTCTGTACTTGAAACCGCTATAAAATGATCGAATTGTTTAATAAAGCTTATCCAATTTCGCAGACTAAGCTTTTCTGAACGCAACGAATCTTTATCCTTCAAAATTTTAAAATTAAACTAAACGTGAAAATTTTCGAAGATGAATAAGTTGACTCTTTTAGTAATTGTTGGAGCCTTTGCTGTTTTTGCATTTCAGTCGGTAAGTAAATTTTAAAAAGTGTCAACCAATGAAAGAATACTTCGTCTTGTACCTAAATCCTAACAGTTACTTTTGTGTTTTTTTTAGGTTGATGCTGGTTGCTCTGGGCTGCGAAGGCTAACTTGTCATATTCAATGCACAAAAAAAATGACACAATGTAATGTACATACTTGTGAATGCTATCATTACAAACAAGACAATTACAAGTCACTTTACACGGTTTTACGCGTGCCGGTTACGAAGCCGAAGAAAGACGATACAACTTTTAACCAAGAAACGCTAGACGCTCATGACGATGTCGATGTCGTGCTCCTGAATGACCTTTAATTCCAAAATATTATCTCCTTTGTCAAACTTGTAATCCAATAATTTTTTTTTGAAAATGAACAAACTCAAGTTACTCTGTTGTATAGTTTTGAAATGGAGGTTAATACTTGTCTTAAGTTTTACAATCCGATAGTTTCATGATTATAAATAAAAAGTTGAAATGGAATTATGAATTATATAAACGCACCTTATTCATAAGTTTCTAAACAAGTGTGTCCAACCAAGGCCTTTATTATATATTTTTAGAAAAATATCAAATTTGACATCATCTTTTCTTTCACCGACTTTTTTTTCACTTTTTTTTTCATTTTTGTTTTAGTTTTAGAAAAAAAATGTTCCGTCCCTGCATAATATTGTGGCCTGTAAATTACACACGAGGAACTTTTCTTTTAACCATACGAAGATTTGTGACAAATTGTTGTTACTATGCAGAATGTTCCAATTCTAGTCACAAAATTCACTCCTCCACATAAAATTTAAATTTGGGAAAAGTATGTCTCTGCATTTAAAACTTTAACTTGGAAAAAAAAATCCTGTGAAGCATATTAAGTCGTTAAGATTAAGATTAAGTCGCAATTATTGTCGTAATTAATTCGCGCTCACTAAGCAGACTTTATGTCACTTATTATCACCTCCTCTGCATTAAATATAATGTAAAGTTGAGTTAGATTTGCACAAATTGTTATTTTATTATAAGTAAACTTATTTCAAGTCGATATGAATAACCAGAATTGATTTATTTTATTCAAATGAGTATGAGTTTAAGAACGTAGATCATTTCATTTTTTTAAATCTTTTACTTAATTTATTACAAGAGTTTGGTAACACAAATAAGTGGCTTCTGTCCTCCAGCGTCGTCCTGGATTATCACCATTCCGTTGGAACGTATCCGTAGAGAAACATGGTGCCTGCTCCAATTGCAAATATGACCACTGTTGAACAAGCTGCAATGGAGAGGTCGAATATCCAGGAAGTACCTGGCCTATGTTTAGGGTCACCTGCCATATTGCACCTGCTAGATTAACTTTTGACAATTCCAAAATCAGTAGACCAGGACGATGTAGGATTTAGTCTACAAATTCACACCGAGGAATTATGCTCAAAATTAATGGATAAGCTCAACTATTAAAAATTCGCCCTTATCAAATTTTACTATTATCATCCCAAATTGCAGTTAAAAGATAAAAGCTATAGATTATTTTAAAGATTAAAGGCTCCTTCAAATTTTGTAACGTAAAACGAAGGCACAAGTAAACTAATGGAATATTATTATTTTATTTTTTATTGCTACTGTAATTTTTTATTTGATTATCTCCTCAATCTTCACATGATTTTGAAAATTATGACATACCTATACAGGTGTAAGAACTACATTTTTCATGAGTTTAACCGTATTCCTGTAATAAATTTGAAATTTGCAATTTGATAGCCAGGGTCAAGTTGCCCAATGCCCTGAACAAACACATCACCTCACCAAGTTGAACAACCAATGATGTTTTCCTAAACGTTATCTCTGCTCTGTCAAATAGGTGTTATAGATTGAGGTTGTTTAATTCTTTGAACTTCTAAAGTTTTTAATACTTAAATTAATTAACAATAAAATTCGATACTAATGAATGTTTAACTTAAGATTTTGACAAAATTCTCAGCTCAATTCTGCAGTTTTATGAATTCTATAATAACTTCAATTTCATTTTAGGCATTTAACTTATAAAATGAATAGTTTAATTATTGACTCAATGTATTAATTAAATTCGAATTCAATTGTAAAGGACAAAATATCTTTTATAGTCGGAGAAAATACCTAAAAGTATATCCTTCAAGGAATGCTACCATATATTTGTTATTCAACCTAATGGCTTATTGTTAGGGCAGGTTAGTCCATCGAAAACTTCGTTGGCAATAACCTTGTAACTATTATCCAAATTGAAATAGTAAGTAACCACAGAAGCTTTATCAGGAGGAGGTTCAACAAAGTCCATCCGAATGTAGTTTCCCTGTTGATCAAAGTAAATGGTTGCAAATGTTGGACCAAAAAACATAGTCCATTTGTCCGCGAGCCCTTGACCGACCAAATCTTCTTGTCCACTGTATCCAGCATTGTGTAATCGCAAATAGTCCTCCGAAAAGAGTTGGTTGCTAGATTGAGCTATTGGCAACTTGTATACAGCACACTCTGACCGATTCATGTTCCATATTTTGTAAACAGTGTTGACAACGATCCCGTTCTTTGAAGTCTGACGAAAATCGTATACGGATATTACCATGCTTCCAGACCGTGGTCCACGAATAGTGGCATTGTTCGACTTCCAATCATGAGCTGTCGAGTCGATTCTGATCATCTTGCGTTCATAAGAATGCCAAAATGTTCCAGTAGCTACGTGACTCACTCCATTTCCATCGTAATCCCACTTGTGTTGCCTGAAATTTGCTACAAACTCAACTGGTAGATTTGGTGCCCCTGATGGTCTGTAAGCTGTTGTACTGAAAACTTGAGGTGGTGAACAACAACCCAGGTCTGCAATACCAATTGCGAGAACCAAGATGCAAAGTTGAGACAGCATTGTCAAATGTTATTCAATAACAGAACTTTTAGGTAACTTTTGTGAGTTGTGAAAATGTAGGCTTTTTGTACGCCGCTGGTTCTTTTATTTAGTTTATTAGAGTTAAGTACGAAAATGTGGTACAGCGTTAATTGGTCTTAATTAGGGCAATACGAAGAAGTTAGCAGAATTCGTTGAAAGGTTTTAACTAGTCACTTGAAAAATGATTTCCTTTACAACGTCGTCTCATCATTTATTTTTTACATAAAAGTTGAAAAGTTTTCCATGGGAGGTGCAACATTGCTACCGGAAATACGCTACTGAAAATCAAGCTGCGTAACGAAAAGGGAATCCGGGTTCGAATGGCTACTACTTTTAATGTCCTCGGGCAGATGAACTGATGAAGTCATCGAAGTAAAACAGAGGTTTTGCTAATACAGTAGGATTACATCCTCCCTAGGCAATTCTTCCCATTATCTCTGCTATAATCTTAAGAGTCGACTGTAAGGACGCCGAAACCCTCTGAATTCAACATTTAATCAACTAAATGAAATGAGTCAATTTTATTTATAATGCTAGAAAATACAAATTTCTTTTAAAAACATTGGCTTGGATTTCTCAAAACCCACCGTGGTAAAGCGCATGTGCAGATAAAAGTGACAATATGCTACAGGGGTACCGTCCTTCGCTCACCAAAAACCAGTTGAGCGTGGCAACGCAATTAATAACTTATTCAATAATACGGTCGCAAACAGCATCAAACAGCTGACTTACTACTAACGTTATTCTTTTTCGTCATTTGAGTAAAGTAACGTATTAAGTCTCGAGCAGCATTTCTTTTTGCATCTCGAAAAACCTTTCCCTCTCCAAAAAAAACTAGCGGGAGATCGAATGTGATTTGAACCAAGATTTGATGCTCACCATTCGTCGACAAATCTTCAGAATCGATGTACATAGCTTCAAATTTTTGTTCCACCCCCAGTTTCTTTACAAATGAAATTGGATCTTCCGGGTAGAAATGTGGGTCACGAAGAGATTCGATAAGTGGGCCGGTCATTTCACGGTATCCAAAAACACTAGTAGGCGAATCCGTACTACTTTTCCCTTCTGAATCTGTCGTTTTCTTGACATATTTTTTCTTGCGATTTCTCTTGTTCTTTGATGATGATTTTTGAAAAGAACGAAGTCTTTCAATGATGACGTCATCGTCGTCTTCATAAACTCTAGCGGTAGACTTGACAAGTGGCATAGCCTTCAAGCGCTGAGCCATGTTGGAAGCTGATGTTCGTTTAGCCAATTTCTTTGATTTACCTTTTCCGATTTCTACAAATTGATCTCCAACTCGACATGCCATGGCAAAGAGACGCTCATGAGGCAATCCTTCTTCTCCAGCAACCTACGATTAAAAGTCAAACAGGTCGTTAGTTGTCTTAACTGCTAACTGGTCGTGTCGTGACTGGGTTTGGTGTTTATTTAATAATCCTCTTTAATTCGAAAAATTATTTCCAATGTTGAATCTCTTACCTCATATGTAGGCGGAGGATACTTGAGTTTCATGCAGAGTTCTTGAAGAATTCCTACTGGGTTTCCCTCACCTTCTGCTTCCAAAGCTTTTTGATGTTCATCTATTCCTTCAATCGCCAATAACGGAGGTTCCTCTAGTTCAAAGAGTTCATGTGGTGCAACGACTTCCATGGACCGAAGCATAGCCCTTGCCGAATTGTGCTTTGCTTCCTTCTTGGATCGACCGGAACCAGACTCTAAAAATTAGCAATAGTGGATTAAACATTGGGAAAGAAGAGAAAAAAGTAACGTTTCAGTGTCGCAAACGTACTTTATTAAACAAAATTCAGTATCAGATAAACTCCAATTTCGCTGATCTTGAACTATGAAATAATATAAAATTAACTCGAGAACTCGACCTTCCTGGTTTCAAAAATGAAAACAATTTTCACAGCAAATGGAAAACAAAAGCTATAATTAAAAGTTAGGAAACTCCCCATCCCCAGCCGCAATGCTAATGTTTTAAATAATTTAAGTTATTTAGTTCCTATAGGCCTGTCGACTTAAACAACCTAAGAAACTAAATGTAAGCAAAAAGCATTTCAAAGATATAACCATTCTCGGCGTGGGTTTATGTGAGATTTCCTAACTTTGGAAAATCATAACTTTTTGTTTTTCGTTTCAGGTAAAAACTGATTTGATTTTTGAACTCAGGAGGCAAGGTCAAAGTAAAGTCGAGATAAAAAAGTCTTTAGCTGCTAATGCTAAACCAGAAACCAGAGTTAGCCAGGTACGCGGCAATTACATTATGACTTTTAATTTAATACCTTCATATACTGTGCCTTTATACTCTAATGTCAACCGATACTGGAAAATTGGCTCGTGAACTGCTCCCTCAATTTGAAGTAAGTCGTACTTAGGGGTAACATTGTTCCTTGTGCATATTTCTTGAAGCCATGACACAGGAGTTTTGTGTGCCGCCATTGACACGCCATCCGTGTCCCTGCTGACTGTTACATTGGACAAAAAGACATTGTAAAATAATGAGTAAGTTGTTACCATTCCCAAGTAGCAGTATAGATACAAATACATTTTAAATTTGAGGTCATCCGTGCCTTTAAAACTACAAAACACATAACAATCCATATCACAGTCAAACCAATGTGATTGGATTGGGGTTCGAGTGAAATTGTATAAAAGTCCTTCTTACCATCTTTCAATCTCTCTGTTACCATTATTTATTAGGGTTAACTAACGGGTACAGTACAATGACTCGTAACTTGAGGTTGAAATAAGGAAGAGCAACTAGACAATTTCACTTGACCTTTTTCTAATACTTCATCCGTTAGGCTAAAGTAAGCTGAAAGAAGTGGTAAAAGTAAGCTTACTTGTAGGTACTCTCGCCATATCTTTCAAAATCGATGGAAATTCTTGAATACGTGGGCGGTATATACCTAACGGTATATGAGAAGTTTAGTTGTGAACAAACGATCAAATACGGTTGGCTGGTCTAACAAATCTAACCAAAGGGCCCCCAGCAAAATTTTAAGAAGCGTCCTTTCCCTTCCAATCTAAATTAGCATGAGAGTTTTTAGGTTTCTTTTCTTCTACTCAACGAGCAACCTAAAGCTAAAATAGATGAGACGGGACTTTTAGAATTTTGTTCTGGTGGCCCTTGCCCTCAGCCTTGCCCTCAGGCAATATAACTACCCTGAATACCTGAAACATACTAATCTCCAATTCAGATTCAATATCACTGGAGCTGCATCTGCTGGAAATGAAAGCTGTAATGTTTGATAGATGATGGATGAACAATTAATGCAAGAATTCGAGCAAATTAATCGATTAGCTTATTTAGTACCACTTAACAAGGAAAGTCCTATTTCGTCTCGCAAACAACAATAATAAACCGATGAGAGAAGATGTGACCCAACACCCTCCCAACTACATCGACTACAAACAGATGTGGGCAAATCGCACACATTGATAGTGGAAAATATTTAATCAGATATGTTTGGAGTGTTTTGTACTTTTTTAAATAGCATTAATTTGAGAATAAAATTACGTTATCACTTTTATGAATTTCATTGGATTTGTTTTTTCTTCGTATTGATATTTGTGGAGAATCTTGGATTTTTTTAGGAACTGCTTGAGATTCCATTTTGAGGCTCTTCACTACCCGTGCCATTTTGATCCTCTTTAGTGTTCACTTCAATAACATTCAATTTCTGCCGAGTAATTTCAGCTGCAATTATTTCGTTTTCTTTCTTTTCTTTTTTTGCATTCCGCTGTTGAAATTCTGAGCGTCGACAGTTTACTCGATCCACAATGAATTTGGTATTGTGATCAGGATTTCCAAAGTCCACAGACAGACACTTCATATTGGATTGTCTCGGCTAGTGCGTAGAAAGATAAAGATTGAACCACATTAAGTATTTTATTAACTTTAAAAACAATTCTAACCTTAATCGATTCAATCGATTCAACGTGCAAGGATCCGCCCACAATCGCTGGGGCATGAACTACAACAGCGATTCGATATTCTGACAAAATATCAGTCCAGTCTTTCAACGGAAATCCAATAATGACATCGTCCACATCACGACATGCGAGTACGGACATGATTCTTTCGTAAAGTGTCATAATCGGGTAGTCGGCGCCCATTGTGTCCTTGACACCAGTGTCGTCATAGACACCGACCAGCAGGAAGTCGCCTGCAAAAAGTATGAACAAATGGTAACTTTTTGTCTAATTAATTACCTAATTTCCGTTTTAAAGTACTTACTTACCTTGTTCTTTCGCAGCCTTGAGGTAGTTGATGTGACCAGGGTGAAAAACGTCGAAACACCCATAAGCCAGGACGACACGTTGACATTTCTATATACCGTGATTTACAAATGAATGTTCTCAAGTATTTAAAATCCACTTCATAGTAATTGATTTTAAATAATATGACTCACTCTGATGTCATTTCCAGATCCGAATGCTCGTATTTTTTGAGATGTAATACTGAACTTTGTTTTACTTCCAGTATATGGAGAATCATTAGCATTTGATTCGTCATCGTTAGAATTACTGTCAACTTTGAGTTCTCCGACTTTGAGCATGCGATTAATGATATCTGTTGTAGAAACGCCCAATACTGAACTTTGTTTTACTTCCAGTATATGGAGAATCATTAGCATTTGATTCGTCATCGTTAGAATTACTGTCAACTTTGAGTTCTCCGACTTTGAGCATGCGATTAATGATATCTGTAGTAGAAACGCCCAAAGTTCGTTCAACTTCTTTGTAGCGTCCAGCATCTTTGACCTGACGAACATAATTTAATTATTTTTTTTGAAAAATTCCAAAAAAAAGAATTACAATTTTGTAGGTATCGTTCCCCTGGGCGTCAGTAGTTATGTCATTGCCATGCGCACAGAAATGACACTCCTGACAATCTAACGTTTCCAATTGAGTTACATAAGGAGCGTCCTCTACAACGTTGTCAACCCAACGAATTGCTCGAATCATTGCATATCTTAATAAAAACACAAACTTTTAAGTAAAAACTAAAATAATTCAATAATTAAATTCAAAGTTCCGTCACCTTTCGACTTCGTTGAAAAGGGGCGGTCCTTTGTGTTTCATAATTTCTGCGTCAGAATGAACTCCAACTGTCAAATGATTACCGAGAGCTTTGGCTTGACGAAGAGAGTTAGCATGACCAAAATGTCCCACGTCGTAGCTTACGTAATTAAGCAGAAATAAAAATTTTGCATTTTGACAAAAAAAAGAGAAATATTGTTAAGTGCAACATTTGACTTTTACCAGCCGTCGGCCCAAATTCGAATTTCTGCGTTTTCATTTTGTTCAGATTGAGCGGCGAAAGAGTCGGAAAGTGGAAAACCTGGCATTTCGAAATACTAAAAATATTTTTTTTAGAAAAACAGGTTAATTTTTTATTTTTTTGGTTTAGAAAGTTAGCTAGTTGTAATATCACCTGTTGTAAAATCACTTGAAATGAGATCGGATTAATTGTAAAGTTCCACTTGATGAGGTACACGTTTGAGTAAAGTTTGAGAGAAAATAAGCAGCGTCCGGCGTCCGTGCGTCCACTTCAACGATCATGAAACAACTGAAAAGTAAACTTCGCAAAATACTGAGAGCGTGAGTGGATTAAACACTTGACGTTAGGAAACTTGTCTACCGCGTTCGTTATCATGACAACACTTTGCAATTATTATCAGAAGGTCTTGTACAGTTGACCCAACGCAATGTGCTGGATTAGACATAAAACCTAGAACGCTATTGGTGTACGTTGTTTATCCATCAAGTAGGCTAGGTTTTCCTAAATTAGGTTAGCAAAATTTTCAATATACAATGTTTCCGCGCTCGGACAAACAAAAATTCGAAACAACTTGTTCAACGTATAACATTCCGTATTATTTACCTTGGCTAAAAATAAGTATCACATCTTTGGTGTATGAGAAAGGTGCATTTTGATTTAAAAAATTCAAATCCTTCGCCGCTTCGTGATTAAAACTGTTTGAATTCTGTTGTGAAAATATAAATTAGTAACTAGTAGTGAAATTAAAATAATGCCAACACATTGCTTATAAATTATTGAGGAAAAAAAAGTTAATTAGCTAAAGCCCAGTATATTGTGCATGTCCGAGGTCCTGGACAAATTGCTGCTCTGCAGAATCTGTTTGGCGAAAAAATAAATTTCGACCACGACTTCTAGAGCGTTTCGGTTTAACAGGTTGTGTTGCTTCCCTGAAAAGAAGGATAAAAAAACTAGAAAATGAAATTCTCAAATACAGCAACAGTTAACGTTGATAGTGACATAAAAGAATCTAGAAACAACTAAAATTTCAATGCAATTACCCGAAAAAGGGAAGAATGGAAACGAATAGATTCTTGTCTGGATGTGATCCCAAAACCGAATTTCTTTGTAATGTATGATTTATCACTTTTCGTAAATATTCTTGTAATTTTCGGCGTCGTTCGTCAACGAATTTTGTGTCCTGAAAGCATGAATTTGTCTAGTTAAGTACTAAATAACTTTGGAAATGATGGAATAAAGCAAAAAGTGAGCCTGACGAAAATCTTAACCTTGTTTCCTATGTGTTTCTTTGGTGGAAAATTAAATGATTCAACAGTTGAGTCTTCTTTTTTCAATTCCCTATGAAAATTATGAAATTGTGAATAGCGTCGGTAGACATTCCATTCAGTGTCTTTGATTCGAAGGAAAACCTAAATGTACAGAACAAAATCAGGATAACGTTGAAGTTTACAAGCAAAAATCAATTTTTTTTTCAAATTCATTCTGAAGAAAAGCTTTTCATACTTGGTAAACATGATGTAGATCGTTAGTTTGCCCCTGTCAGAAATGCTGATGGAATCCAGGAATTAATCAAGACTCTTTCATTTCCAGAGATTTGCCTCGCAAATGGAAACTGTCGCTGCCCAGTTGTTCCACTATCCTGAAGCGACAAGTCCAAAGACGATGCGTCATCATCTTCTAAGTCACACAATGGACCACGCAGATCTTCTAATTCTGCTCGCAAACTTCTAAGAGCATGATCTTTCCTTTGTAGTACAGCTTGAAGATAAGCATTAAATTCCATCAATTCCCCGTGCATTTTCTGCTACTTGAATTAATTTACGCTCATACTCTGCACCTTCACTTGATTTCTCTGAGAGAAAAAATGAAAACCAAGGTAATTCATTAAAAAAAAGGTGAAAATTAGCTTTTCTTATTACTAAATATTAAATACATTTATTTTCGTACCATCCGCCTCAGTCTTATCCAGAATATCTGTTTGATCATCCATGGAGAGCGACATGTTCCCGGCATCCGTTCGATCTTTGAGTAATTGTACCGCTCCGATGTACTTTTTTAATTGGTGTTTCAGCAGTTGATTCTCTTTGGTCAAAGTTTCAACCTTAGTTTCCAACATTTTGCTCTGGTCATTGTAATGCCTTCGATCATCAACAAGTTGTGCAGTGAGTTTTGTCACCATCTCTACCTCATGATCCAAAACTTGTTTCAATTTCTTCACACGCTCGTCGTCTATACTTTGTCTCTGCACAATTTCCTGCTGCACCGGTTCACTTGAACAAATTATACCACTGTTAGACCCGCCACTATTACTACTTGTTTTTTCCAAATCAAAGTCATCTGATTCGTTATCTTCTTCATTTGTATAACTTGGAACTGGAATTAGTCCTTGACTCCGATCTGGATCTCCAGTCATATTTGACAGAGAACTGCTACTTCCATTGTCTGAGCATCCCACGGGTTTCAAACGGTCGGAAGGCAAAATGTTTTTCAAACTTAAGTTTTCAATGTCAAATCGATCGGAAGAGTCAGAGTAAAGCGATAAATTGTCAGAAGACTTGAGTGATGAAGAATAATGGCTCGGGAAGGATTTATCTAGGCCGATCTTCGGTATTTCCTGAGGCATTGACGTTATCACAGTTGAATCTGGGATGGAAGTAGATACATGTGCCACCGTAGAGAGCTGTGTTTTTGGTTCGGAAGAACTTGGAGTGCGTTGTTCAGATGAGGTATTTACACGTGACGGCGATGAAGAATCGGGGTCATCAAAAGATACAATGGCAGTCGGCACTTTCTTCTTTTTCTTCGGTTTTTTAAGTTTTAGATTCAATACCATGATCTAAGGAATCATTTGAAGATTGGATTTTATCAAGTGTAGACGCTTCATCGGCAACTTCTGGTAATTCAGCAGCTGATTTGGCAATTGGATCCTCCTATAAATTTTTTTTTCAAAGTTTCAATTGTTATTTTTAATTTTGTTAAGCTATTAACCCTTACATGATGAAGTCATCACTTCTGTATTCATTCGATCAAGCACAGGATTATCGACAATAAGTGCAAAAAGTATCGATCCAAGACCAGCCGCCGTTTGTGGTAAAATTGAGCTTAGTTCGTCGTCCCGAAGGAAAGACGAATCTTCGTAGAAATGATTCAGATTGTCCAGGGACAACACGACATGAATGTATCTTTCAAGTGAATGTTCGTTGAGAGCTGCTCGTAACCAAGCTCGTCCCCTGCCTAAATCAGTGCGGACGCTATGAAGTAGAAGAAATCGCTCAGCTTCATGCTTAGAAAGTTGGGATTTAATTAGGTGCCAAAAAGAAGGGAGTTCTGAGTACTTTAGGCCTGGGACCTGAAATATAAAAAATCACTTCAAATATACGACAAAACTTATGCTACTTTAAAAATAAAGTTAAGTTAACCTACCAAACTTTCGGTCATTTGCCATAACTGTTTAGCTGTCTCCAAAGGAGGTCGCTTAATTCCATGAAGAAAAACGTTTTCGTAGGCTATACACAGTTGACTAATCAATTTGTCATCTTCAGTCGCCAACTCTGTCCGGGGTCCAAACCTTGATTGACAGTTTTTGACACTAAGAAGTAATTGAGAAAGAAGACGCTTCTTTTCATCACTCGCGTTCTTTCGAGTGCTCATAAGGTAAGGCTGGAACAAAAATAAACAGTCAAACCAGTAATTAGTTGCAAATCTGGTTCTGAACAAATGAGAGTAAGGAAAAAGCAACCAATTGACTGAGGAATTCTAATATTTCTGACACTGACGCTATCCTTTCCTTAAAAACAACATGGGCTGGAAAGGATGACGAATTGACGATACCTAGATAACTTGGAAAAGAGGCGTATTTAGCATTGCCTGTATTCAACCCATACCACCCAATGGTTTATAAAAACTGATTCACCATTCATCTCTTACAACCAGGCTCTTGTCTCCTCATATTTCACAATGCCAAACTTCACAATTATCCTGTCGCTGTCGTACGTATATTTGAGCATTATTTGTGGATATGGAAATATTTAACTTAATTGATAGAATGCAATTACTGGATTGGACAATGCCATGGAGTCCTAGATTTACAGGATGTGTCACTCTAACGCTGTCCAGTACTACGACTGATGACTGACTTGGTCTCTTCAAAGTTTAAAGTTCAATCATGGAGTGTGGTAGTCCTTCATCATACATTCATGAACATTATTACAAACACTATTTTGTCAAGTTATTGACCCGTCAAGCTTTCACCGAAGGATTTTCACTGAAACCGTTTTTCTAACATTGGAATGAACGGCAAGCTTAATTTTATACACCACCCTTGACCCTTAGATCTGTCTGCGTAATATTTGACAGTGTCAATTTGGCACCAGCATAGCTGCATAAGCACCTTAGTAGTACTTGAGACAACAACCAACGTTTAGCCCGGTCGCCCGGTGTACATTGAAGGCAACCAATCTGATTATAAACGACCAACCCCAACCAGTGAAGTGATAAAATATGGAATGCTCAAGTTCGGAAAAAATCCTAAAATAACAGAATACATTACAGGGCATTGAAGGGCGATCCGGTAAATAAGATTACCCCGTTGTCCAGGCAAAAT
>JABASK010000181.1:0-21683 GCA_019776465.1 Rambutanura hunanensis | reverse complement strand
CCTTAACCAAACTAAAAAGTAATTACAGTAAAGTGAATGTTAGGAACACTAACATTCCAAAATTCACTTCCGTTTGTCAATTAAATTAAAATTTGATCCAGGAAGATTTTTTTTTATTTAGTTATTAGTTGCACACGAGTCAATTTCATACGTCGCCGAGAATGGTTAAATTTGAATGAAAAGCAACGGAAATGGGGAGAATATCAAGGCCACGTAATTAAGTTTTGTTCAAATAATTTGTTGTTTTTTTTTTAAAAAAAAAATGCATTCACTAAGGAGTATTTTCAATTGCTGCGCCTTTAATAGTAATTTGGCATGTTACACGAACTTGCAAACTTTATTGCCAATCGGTTTCTCTTTTCTAAAAAAAAGTAAACTGCATCAAAAACATGGTACGTGTATTATTCATTTTAAATTAAATTTTGCACTAATTTGCAACCTCCCCCCCCCATTTTTTGGGACAGAAAGGGTATAAATATGAAAACAAATTACAAACTTTTTACTTCTATTTTTGATTAAATTCAAAAAGTCTTTCCGTTTTACAAAAAGTAGCGAGAATTATGAAGTTTCACGTCTTCCTATTGGGATTGATCATCCTTGGGGCGTTGATTCAACTTGAAGTTGTTGAGGTAATGATAAATATGATAAAAACTAAGGTTGGTAAAATTTTGAAAAAATTTAAAATTCAAAAAAAAATTCTTTTTTTTCTGTGAAAAAGGCTGGCTTGTCGGCGAGTGCAGGAAAAGAAGATGGAGGTGGTAAAACTGGAAAAACAGCTGGAACAGGTGGGAAAAATGGAGGAAAAAATACAGGTAGTATGGTCTCACTTGGAGGTGGAACCAGCTAAAAATAAATATATCAAATAATAAATAAAAATTGTTAAAAAAATAACAAAAATAAATTCAAATGTTTCAAGCAAATTTTGACGTTATTTTTTCTTCAATAAGTTTAGATGTTAGATTTTTTTTATTCAATTTTACTTTAATATAATTTTACCGGAAGCTCCTGCTCTTACTATCTATACCACAATATTTTCTCTTCTTTTAACACGTCGATACAATTTTTGGTTAAAATGAATTAAGCTTTAAAATAATTAAGTGTAGTTTTTTGTTTTTTTTTTATTTAAATTTGAAATTTTTTAATTAATATATTTAAATTTAAAGTGTATATTATATGAATTTAGTTTTCGACTTTGCATATTCCATTAAATTATTTTGTTAGTAAGGCCTCCACACTACATTTTCTGGCGCACGTGACCCCTGCTCCATTTCTTCTGTGTGAGTCGAAGTGGGATTTGGGTCACTAGGTCAAATTTCATCGGCAAATATCAAGGGCACGTAATTAAGTTTTGTTCAAATAATTTTTAAAAAAATGATGCATTTACTAAGGAGTCTATTCAATTTCTCCGCCTTTAATAGTAATTGGCAATTAGTTACACGAAATTGCAAAGTCATAAGTTCTGTTTCTCTTATTATTTATGTTTAAATTAAATTTGAACCAATTGTGAAGCCCCACCCCCTATTTTCGTGAGGGGAAGAGGTATAAATATGAAAACAAATTATAATTTAAATCCAATTCTGTTTTTTGATTAAATTCAAACGTTTTTCCGTTTTACAAAAAGTAGCGAGAAGTATGAAGGTCATTTACGTCTTCGTCTTGGGATTGGTCATCCTTGGGGCATTGGTTCAACTTGAAGTTGAGGTAATGATAAATATAATAAAAAATAAAGTAGGTAAAATTTTGAAAGAATTTAAAATTCAAAAAAAAATTCTTTTTTTTGTGAAAAAGGCTGGCTTGTCTGCGAGTGCAGGAAAAGGAGATTTCCGACTCATCAGGTGGTAAAACTGGAAGAAGTGGGAAAGATAAACATGCAGACGTCGGGTTCGGTAAACCTGGAAAGTTAGTTAGCATTTAAAAATTAAATGCTATCAAATAAATAAACCAAAATTATCAAAAAATCAAAATAAAATTCGAATGTTCCAATTACATTGTACAAATTTTTCTTCAATCTAGTTTATGTTTAGATTTTGACTCAATTCAGTTATCTCTTTTCAATGCTCTCCTTTTAACGCGTCGATACAATTTTTGGTTAAAATGAATTACGTTTTAAAATAAGTAATAAGTCTTTTTTGTTTTTTTTTTATTTAAATTGCAATTTTTTTAATTAATATAATTAAATTTAAAGTGTATATTAGATGAATTTAGTTTTTGACTTTGCATATTCCATGAAATTGTTTTGTTAGTAAGGCCTCCACACTGCATTTTCTGGAGCACGTGACCCCTGTTCCATTTCTTCTGTATGGGTCGAAGTGGGATTTGGGTCACTAGGTGAAATTTCATCGTCCATATTGTTATTTCCAGTAGCATCACGACTCTCCATAATTGTATCCATGTTAGGTTGAAGTTGTGGTGCATAGACTGTAATTGTAAGGTCAGACACTTCTTGTTTCGGATAAGTTTGTGACCCTAAAGGGTCAAGGTGTACTGGTTGAAGTGTCTGAAGGGTCAAGGCTGATGGTGAACCAGGTTGATGGTAATGATCAGAATGGTGATTAGGAATGACTTGAGATGGGGCATAGTGTGACATGAGTGATGGTGACGCATAGTTGTAAAATGGCCCACCGTGATAGTACTGTTTGACCGTGACTATGACCATGGTGGGGCGGGGTGGGAGTTCCAGTAACTTGGTGGTGGTAACCTAGAGCTTGTGACCCAAAAAATTCGTTGCCAAGGCCATCCGATCCGTTTAAGAAACCTGCCGGGAAAAAAAAGCAAAAACGAATTAACTTTCGAAGCAAAAATTTTTTTCCAAGAAAAAAATTTAATTTTTTTAAAAAAATCACCTGATGTGCTCGTGGGTGCAATTGGAATGAACCCATTTTCAGGTGTCGGGTCAACATAAGAAGGTTGACCAAAACTGCTTGAAAATGGAACTGATTGCTGTGACGTACTATACGTTCCCCACCCACTACTACCTGCGCCATCAGTAGAATGTACAAAATTCAAATTTCCCGCATCACCTGTACAAACAAAAACCGATAAAAATTGACCTAAAATTTATTAAATTTTGAATTCAATTTCATAGCAAGAGGTTATTAACCACAAAAGTGCTCATTTTAACCTAAAAAACGACTTTATGAAAATACAAAGGAAACTTTCAAAAAAAAATTGTTTTAAAACAGATGTTCAAAAAACCACAACCGTTTTTTTTGTGATACAAAGTAAATTGGTTAAGACTCCTATAGTTTCCTCCCCCACGCTCGTTTTTTTTTGGTAATTTTCCCTTCTTTGAAGCTCATTCTCAATGTTACTTCACCCTCCACCCCCCACCCCCAAACGCTAATGAACTCGATCTAGTTCAATTTATATAGTTTCGGTTAATTAAATATGTTTGTGTTGGGCGTGTGTCAAAAAGTTGTTAATTGGTTCACAGCAAGTGGTTTGGAGAGAATTCAGATCCAGACAAATAGTTTCGGTGGAACAGGAGGGGGGGGGGCGGGGGGCTGGAAGCTGAAATCCCTCACTACTTCTCACTTTTCAAAAAAACTATGTAATTAGTGCAAATTTACCTGGTGCTGGTGGAGTTGCGGTGGATGAAAGTGGTGAAAATTTAAAATCAGGATTATTGGCAGTGTTACTCTGACGTTGTTGATTTGCGACGTAAATCAATTTCTCCAGCGAAAAATGGACCGCGAGGCCCAAGCGTCAAACCGCGAAACTGATGAGGTTGCACGCCTTCAAATGAAATTGAATTTAAGAAACATTTTTAAACCAAAAGCGTTAAATTTGGATAAAAATAAATAAATTGCTATAAAAAAATTATTAAAATTGAAAAATTTCTAAAATTGAGATATTCTAGAGGAATTTTTGCTTTTTTTTTACCGGTTTTCGATCTGGGCTCTCTTGGTCCATCTACAGTGACCTTGATGGCCTTGGCATAAGTAGTCACTTGCGGTGGACTTGTACCAATAGTAATCGTTAAGGTAAAACTTTTACCACGACCTGACCGACCGACGAATCTAAGGTCGTTGAACTTTGCCAACTGATTCTTCATTACTGCACTAGCATTTCGCAATTCACCGCAGTAGTTTTCGTCATTACCGGCTTTGACTGTTACTAAAGTGCCATCAACTACTTCGCCGAGGGCAATGACCTGTACAATGGAAACAATAGATTTGAAAAACACAAAATTCCCACCAGCAGGTGACAAATTCTCTAGCAATTCATGAGAGATTCAATTTGAAAGGGTAAAAAAAACGAGAAAAAAATTAAGGATTTAAAAAAAAGAAGATTTGATTTAAAATTTCATACATTTTTCATGTGTTTGAGACTTTTACCTTGAAAGCAACTGGCAGCGTCTTATTTGATCTCCAGTGTGATGGAAGGTGAGAGCACACTTTAGCAAAAAACGAAACAAACTTGCAAATTGGTTTGTTTTTTAAAAAAAAAAATAGCGTCTCTCATTTTCACCCGGTTTTTTGGAAAAAACTACTCATGCCATTTTTGGCTTAGATTTTGCATTAACGCCTAGCGTATTAATTGAGTGAAAGTAACATGGCGTCGTTGCAATTTCACTCCAACGCAGTTTTTCGCATGAAAAGCCTTGAAACACTTTTTTTTTCTAAATTTTGCAATTTCTATTATTCTTCATTTAGAAAGTGACGATCGTATTCGGTTTTAGCCAAATGCTTAAAACACTGCAATTTCCTTCAGAGGTTTCAATATTTGAATTTTTTCAAGCAAAAAACTTCAATATGGAGAAATTTTGAAACTTTTCGCGTTCTTACGAAAATATGGACTTCCAGTCCGGACAAGTTCTCCTGGATGTTCGGACAATGCCTGGGCCATGGCCTGTTCTGTCCACCAATATTCAGTGACGGACTCTGTGCCCGTTACCATTTTATTTCCTTTGAGTGTCATGGCAACTTAACGTTCTTTTAAGTTCCTTTTCCACTTGCTACCAAATGAGTAATGGCTCAATGACTCTGTTAAAAAATAAATTTTTTTTTTGAAGAGTTGAAAATTGTAATGGAAAAGCGATGAAGTTTTCGGGTGGCAGAATTATGATTCGTTTTCCTTTGTGGTTTTGATAGGATGTGGTGTGGGAAATGGAGACTTGCCCAGACTTTCCAAGTAAAATAACATGCAAGGGACGAATTTTAGGATAAGGGATAAAAACTGAAACCTAATAATTTGTCTCGATTATCCCCACCCTTGCCCACAACCCACCCCCCTCCCCACCCCCACACCCTAACCCGCCCCACACAATCAACAACCGAGACAAAGTATAGAAGATGAGAGAAGTGGACAGATCTTCACACTTTACAAAGGAAATCATCTCCTTTTGTCTCAAGGCAAATGTCTCAAGGGATGAAAATGTTTTGAAAAAAATTGTGTTTTTTTTTCTTGGAAGAAATCCCATCCTCCTACTTTTTTTAGTTTTTGAAATTTGGAACACAAAAAAAAGTTGTGGGAAAACACGTTGATGCTTTTTTTGTGGGGGGGGGGAGGGAGAAAATTACGGGCTATTTGTGGTTTTTGATAAAAAAAAAGAAAATTTTCCGTGAAAATTTTTCTCGTCCCCTTTGCTTCCTCTTCCTTTACATTTTTGTGAGAATTGAAATGATACGGAAACAAACTGTTTATTTTGAATCGCCAGAAACAAAAATTGAACACATCAGAAAAAAAAGACTATTTTCTAGCAAAAGTTATTTAGCATTTTTCTTAGATTTCGAGCATTTTCCAGAAATTTGTTTTTCCAAAATTCATTTCCAAAATTTTTTTTTTCAAAAATTTGTAGTGAAGATTTGGATGATACAAAAAAATGGACCCGAACAAAAAATTTTTTCCAAAATTTTTTTTATTGAAGATTTGGAAGATACAAAAAAATGGACCCCAACAAAAAAAATTTTCCCAAATTTTTTTTTCCAAAATTGTTTTCCGAAAAGTTTTTTATTGAAAATTTGGATGATGCAAAAATTGTATTGTAGTTGTCTTCTGTTTTTTCCTCGTCCAAAACCAATTTATGATGATCAACTCACTTAATAAATTCAGATACTAGCCATTTCATTTGAATAAACTGGGTTAGATGAAATTTAATTCATAATACTAGTAATAAGGCAGAAATTGTATCTACTTGCCGCTGTGCCGGTTTGGTGGTGACAATGCTACCGACTCAACCTTCAGCCCTTAGGTACCGCGCCATTCAAAAAATAAACGGAAGATTTGCTGCTTGACACTTGACAGTCAGTCAGTCAGAGTCAATGCTCAATTAGTTCCTTCGTAATCGTAATCTTTTGAACTTTGCATGAGTTTTCTCATAAAAGTAAAAAAGTTTAAACAAAAATAATTATTATCAATCGATTTTCGATTTTTAGTAGAAGTTGATGGGAGTGCAAGGGTTGTGGGGTATTTTAGAGCCTACAGGTCATCGAGTCCAACCAGATTCTCTCCGTGGAAAAATTTTGGCTATTGGTAATTGAAAGTTTGTTTTAATTTCTGTAATTCAATTATGTAACGTACTGATTGATTACAAATGTATGTTATATTTATATCCATAGCATAGGTACTTTAAGTGTTTAAGACGTACTTCAGAGTTCAGGGTAAATGAGAGTTGTTACGCTGTTAAGTTTTATGATGTCTCGATCAGTTTAACTGTTTCAGGTGCCTTATGTTAGGGAATTGGTTTTTAATTATTTTGCACTCAAACATTGTCATTACTGCAATCGATAAATCAGCAACTGTACAAATTAGTAAGGTGTTAATTTAGAAAACTTTGTTGACATTATAGCCTGTCATCGTCATCAGTAGCGCTCAATCGGATGGTGGTATGACTTCTGTTTCATCGACTACAGCAGATTGTCGGATTCCACAAGGAAAGGATCTGCTTTTGCGATTACTCAACAACAAACTTATAATTAGTCTTACTGACGGTCGCACTTTAATTGGAACTTTTGTTTGTGTTGATCGTGAAGCTAATATTATTCTGGCCGGATCTTCAGAATACCCTGACAGTGACATTGTTGGAGAAGGACGAGTCCTGGGATTGGCCATGATACCAGGTCGTCACGTCACATCGATTAAGGCTGAAAAGGAGATCGTGTTAGGCTCAGAGTGACGGCAGTGAAGACATAATTTGAAAAAAATCAACACCGAAACTACAGTTTGTATGCCATGGCCTCAATCTCACCAATACCCCACGCAGCACCTCCTACCCCTAACGCAGTGAATAACAACGGTCAAAATAACAATGACGATACTAGTGGGTCAGGTATGCCACCAGCTAGTACTTCTACTCCACCGACTTCAAAACTATAAAACAGGCGAAGATGTAGATCCTCTCAAGGACGAAAGGTCAGGATTACTTCGTGAAGTCGGATGTCAAGCCATTTGGAGTTTATCTTCATGTAAACCTGGTTATGGTGTTGATCAACTTCGTGACTCTTCTCTAGAAAACTATTGGCAGTCAGATGGTCAATTACCACATTTGGTCAATGTTCAATTTCGAAGAAAGACTGTTATACGTGACATTTGTATCTATACGGATTTCAAACTCGATGAAAGTTACACTCCGAGTAAAATTAGCATCAGATGTGGAACTCATTTCAATGATCTTCAAGAAGTTGAAGTGGTCGAATTTACTGAACCAAGTGGATGGGTACAGATTTTCTTGAAAGACATGCGTAGTCGTCCAATTTCAACATTTATGCTCCAATTGGCTATTCTCAGTAATCATCAAAATGGACGGGATACTCATTTACGTCAAGTTAGAATACATTCTCCTGTTCAAAATTTACCAGTTATGATTTTTCCTGGAGCGTTTGCTGATGGACCGTCTCTCTTCCGAACTTACTCTACTATACGCTAAAATAACCTTAAATTATCTTTAAATTCTATTCAATTTAGTAAAAATGTAACCACTTACAAAAATTCACAAACCGTTACGATTTTTGTTCATATCTGGGTTATTGTAAAAACCCGTTAGTTTTCATTGTTCAAGTGAATTGGATCCAATCTGCACAAAGTTAGTCAAAATTCTTCAGTTTGATTGGTTGAAATTTGATAACTATAGTTAGTTAGTAATTAGTACCTTGTAATTAGTAACCTAATCTTAACATTTATACAATTGGTGAGTAATTTCTAAGAATAAATTAGATTAAATTGAACTAATTTTTTCGTTTTTTGTGCAGATGTGTCCATTTGGTAATTTGATAACTATAGTAGTTAGTAATTAGTACCTTGTAATTAGTAACCTAATCTTAACATTTATACAATTGGTGAGTAATTTCTAAGAATAAATTAGATTAAATTGAACTAATTTTTCCGTATTTTTGTGCAGATGTATCCATTTGGCTTCACCAGGCTGTCAAGGGTACCCGGGACAAAGATGGAAATCCGGTACCAAATGCTCATCTTATTGTTCTTTTTCACCGAATTTGTAACTTGTTACATTCGGGAATTCGTCCAGTATTTGTTTTTGATGGAGGAGTACCAGCGCTTAAACGACAAACAATGGCTGGTAGGCGACAAAAGAAAATTGAAGCGACAACAAAGTTACATTCTGCACGTCAAAAACTTCTGAGCAACTACTTACGTAGTCATATTCAACGCGAAACGAACAAAGCGTTACCGCCCAGTCTGCGCATGGCAGCAAAAATTACTGAGCTTGCGCAAGGGAAAAAATTATCACCATTGAAGACTCGACTGGAAGAAGAGACTGAAGAACTGAAGGGGTTCCACGAACAAGGTCAAGGTCGAGGTCATCTTCTAGATAATTGGATAGAGGAGGAGGAGGAGGAGGAGTTATCTAGTGAATCTTCTGAAGACTTTGAAGAAACTAGTAGTAGAAATTATGCTGATAACTTTTCTACCATTACGTCTACACAGTTTTGATAACTTAGATCTAGAAACTCAACATGAAATATTATTTCAAATGCAAGAATCAAAAAAGACCAATTCTTGGAACAAAATGAGTGAGATGCCACGTGAAGCTGGAGAATTTAGTGCTTTTCAAATGAATCGATTACTTAAGAGACGTTACCTTCAAAAAAAAATTCAATCTGTTCAAAAAGAAATGGGACAACGACACATTCACGTACAAAATTTAGATGAATTGGAATCATTTGAATCAGAATTTGGTATTAATCCGGAAATTATTGGGTCAAAAGACAAAGGAGCACTGTTTCTCAAACCGTCAAAAGAGGTCAAGGTCAAGGTCACTCCCGCTAGTACTCAAAATCTAAGCTCTTCTACTCCAATAATCAACAATGTAACTGAGATTCATAATAAAGAGGAAGAACTGCGCATGTCCAGTCCAGGCCCTTCAAAGCCTAGGAAAATGACTGAAGAAGAAATGGATCTCCAGGTGGCAATTCAGTTATCGTTGAATCCATTACCCGCAAATGATTTACTGGAGGAAAATAATGACGACCTGGACAGGGCTATTCGACTGTCGCTTCAAGATGAAGATACAAAAGTCAAGGCTGATCGGCCAAAGTCAGTGTCGCCAATAAAACGTCATCAGCCGGAAATGTCACCTAGACAAAAAAGAATCCGAGCAGATCAAGGTCAAGGAATGAACATGGGACAGACAGATAAACGGTTTGATGGAAACAATTGCTGAGGATTTGTCAGCTCCTTGTTACAAATTCTTGGGATGGGTTGGATTCAATGAAAAAGTATCATTTTCCAAAAGAATGTCGCCGAAGAAAGAAATGCCAATTGTTTCTACTGCAACTAGAGCAATTGCACTAGACCAAGCGAGTCGTTTAATTCAAAAAACTCCAGCAAATTCTACCGTTTGTGTTTCATCATCAAGCGAAAGTGACGAAGATTTTGAAGAGGTCAAGGAGGACGAGAAAGTTTCAAATGGTCAAACTTTTGGAATCTCAAGGGTCATTGTCGCCAGTAGAGAAAACGAGGTTAGTTTGAGACTTTCCTAGTTTTTGTAAGAAAAAATACTGTTTTTAATTAATGATTTAATTTAGTTAAAATTAACTGTAAAATCTTGATTTTGTTACTCAGATTTCAGATTCATGTTAGACCACAAGACCTAACTGCTGAAGAAGACTTATTTGCTGACATCTTTACTTCAATGAATGACAATGTCACGGGAAAAGTAATGGAAACAAAGAGGTCAACTGAACATCTCATCGAAGACGATGGCATTCGGCAGAAGTCAAATCCACTTGTCACCAATGTTACTGAAATTTCTGCCAAAGAAGTTGATATGAGTGACCCGAATCCTCCTCCTACTCGGGTAGATTCGGAGGAACTGTCGATGTCAACTACGGTCGGTCAGATGAATGGAAATGAAAAGGAACAATTCAGGAAAATCGGCGGAGAGGAGGACGATGACAGTGAAAAAGAATGGGCAGAGGTTACTGAAAAAGAAAATGAAATCCAAAGAATTCTATCTGAAAATGAAGGGATTGATGGTCAAGGTCAAAGTGCACAAGAGGGTATTCAGCGTACTTTAGGGTCACTGCCTCCACAAGCGTTACCAACTGCCGGTACGTCACAGCCAGTTCGAATGATCACGATGGATTTTATGCAACAACAAGTACGATGGCGTTATTTTAAAAAAACAAAACAATTGGTTTAATTAACTTGATTTAATTAGTTTAATTCCATAAGTTTGCTATTTTGGGAGGTAAACCCTAATTTTGAGAATTTTTCTTTTTGTTTTAGGAAAAGTTGAACTTTGAAAAAAGTCTGTTGCGTGGTGAAATTGGATCGCAAGATCGAATCTCTACTTCAATTACTGATCAAATGTACTTGGAAGGACAAGAATTACTGTCATTGTTTGGTATACCGTTTGTTGTGAGTCCGTTTGAGGCAGAGGCCCAATGTGCTTTCTTGTGATTCGGCGTGTCTTACTGATGGGACCATAACTGGTAAACGACATAACCTAAAACCATTAAGAAAATTTCGGCCAAAAAAATTTTTTGCACCAAAAAGTTTAAGTGAGAGCGAAGTGCCTCCTCAAAGGAATCGCATTAGAAAAACTATCCTTTATGCGAATCCAAAGTGTCTTCTTCTCTGCAGATGATTCTGACATTTGGCTCTTCGGTGCATTGCGCGTCTACAAGAATTATTTTGCGCAAGGTGATCGTCACTTGGAATTTTTTCAGTATGCCGACATTGTCCAGAAATTGCGTGAGCTATTACAAGAAAGCAACTTTTTTAAACAAAGCAATTAACCATGAAAATTTTAGATTTAGATCGGGAAAAACTTATCTTGGTGGCTATGCTCTGTGGAAGTGACTACACTCAAGGAATTGAAGGCGTTGGACCAATCACAGCTTTGGAAATACTTGGTGACGAAGGTTTCCAAAAGGGGGACCATTCCTTGTGATATTCTACGAAACTTTTACTCGTGGTGGTCATTGGCACAAGAACAAGTTGATGAGGTTCAATTAAAATGGCGTGAGAAATGGAGGAAATTTCAAATTCATCCAGGATTCCCTTCTACCCTGGTGTATGACGCGTATATGTCACCTAATGTTGACACGTCAACCGAATCATTTCGATGGGGTACGCCTGATAGAGATGCTTTGATATTGTATGCGTAAAAAACGATTTGGATGGTCACAAGCACGAACAGAGTCGATACTTGACCCGGTTCTTAAAAATTTTCAAGGTCAACAACCCAGACTAGGGAACATTAGATTCGTTTCTTCAGTTAAATCGTGAAAGTACCTCATCTTCAATGGTGGGTCAGAGTAAGCGCATGCGCAGGGCAATGCAGAAATTACAAAGACAGTCAAAGAAAGAATTAATAGAAGTTCCGGTAGAAGTGAAACTTAGCTCTACTGATTCTGAAACGGAAAGTATCGATTCAATGAAGAAGCGTCCACGTTGTTCGGGGACTTCGAAGAGAAAGGCCAGAATTCAACCAGGTGTCACCAGAGGCAAGCAGCGTAAACTTCATGAACAAAAAAAACGTTTACAACGCTCGTAAAGAAAATTCTTGTATTTAGCGATTCATAAAGACTTGCGACAAAAAAAATTCAAAAAATTCGAGAGAGTACACGATTACTATAAGTATTCTTATGGTTAGTATTTCATATTAGTTCGTCCATCAGGATGACTGAAGGAACCGCTATTGGTAGTAAAGTTCAATATTCATTCCATCGTGGATCTCGTCTATAAAAAGAGAATGTAAAGAAGTTAGATTATTACGTATTTTTCTTAGTTATTTACGTTAATTTAGTATGTACGTAGGTACTCACAGTGGAGTTTAGTAACGATTAATTTGAAATATGATTCGAAATAACTTTACAGTCTCGAAGTGTAATTTGATCCTTGAAAATGTTGTACCACTTTTTAAGCACAATTTTTTCTGGTCTAGTTCCGGTTTGTGCGGCAATTAGTTTCTTGAGGTCACCGATTGTGTCGTCACTATTACACTTGACTCTAATCTTTTTTCCGAGACGATCGTTACAGGTGATTTCAAGCATATTTGTGAATGTGAAGTAATCTTGTAATAAATAATGTGTAATTTAGGAAACTAAATTAATCAATTAGCCCTTTTGGGTACTTAAATATGTATTAGCAAACTTACTACGTTTCTTTCTTCGTTTGAGGTCAGAGAAGAGGATTGTTTCAAATAAATCGTTACAAGAACGTTGACAAAAACTTTCGCAAAATAAGAATCGAAATTTTTTCGGCTAATTTTTTTTATGGGTAACATAATATTCAAATTCAGCTGTTGAAATAAAATCGGCACTCTGTGACGGGATTGGGGCGAAGCGAGGTGAATTGCATTTTCAAATCTTTACCGGCGCGAGCAAATTCGTTATTCGGCCGATACGGTAAGTGCCACGGTTAAGTGAAACGCTGCGCGCGGCTAGAGTTCCGAACTCTTTTGCACAGATAAGATGCCAGAACCGTGGCCGTAATACGAAATTTTAATTGTCGCGCACTAAATCAATCTATGAATAAAATAATTTATTTCAGTAATTGCTTATTATTTAGTAATTATAAATTCTAATACGATAATGCATTTTTTTAGTAAGTCCAAGTTTCTAAAGGGCTACCGACCGGATCCAACTCCGATACCCCCCGATGTCGGGAAACCCACTGGCGTCATTGATTTTCAGACGACGCAGGTTGCGGCTGCGCATTTCGTTTTTGTCCATAGAAGAAAGGAAAAGGAAAAGCACGGCACGGGCTACTTGTCCTCCCTTTTGGATTTTTCCGTTCTTTCCATCTGGGTCCTTCGTGTAGGAATCACCTTCAATTTAACTTCAATTCAATTTAATTAAGTTTGTAAAGTTAACCCTCGTCTCAATTACTTTACGTATCCGACCAGGTGGAATTTTATCAATTATAAGGAACACTTACTCTCACTCAACTAACAACGAAGATGTCATACAGAGATCAACGGTACGTCCTCAATTTACTTACAAGACTCACTTTGCGGACAAGGTCATGCAGGACCACACCTTCTAGGTCCTTTAGTTTTAAGTCTCATCGTGTCATTACCGGTAGTAACATAGTCAATCCTTCCTCATTTGCTGGTCATACTTCCTTTCTTGAACTGTACTCCCGTTCTACGGGAGATCCTAAGTTATGTCAGGGTCAAGTTCCAAGAGGAGGAGGTCAATCCTTTCCTAGTATGAGACTCATGAGTAGTAGTAGTGTTAATAATCCTAATTCGTCGGAGTTTGATGATGAGGAAGACAATCGACCAAGGCGAAAAAGTAACAATTACATAAGACGACCTGTCCGTTACCAAAGGGATATCATGGATGAGGATATTGACGAAGATGATGGTGATGATGAATGGAAGTAAGTTATTATCCCAAAATTGTTAGAATGCTAGTCCTGTACATTTAAACTTAAATGCTCTTTGATCCCTTGAAACAAAGTAACGTTTATTTTCTCATACGACTGACCTCCTGTTCTTCAGAATTAAACCTCAAACCAAGCCCGAACGTTTTCAGTTCAATTATGTATTTGGCAATTACTAAGACTGGAAGTAAGAATTTAAATTACGATTAAAATTCGATTAAATTAGTCATTACTTTTAGCGTTAGGTTTCGCAATACACGTGGTATGACGTAATGGACTAGGTTTAGTTCGAGTAGTTAGTTCAAAGTTCTTTCGCTGCAGGTTTTACGGCGTAATTCCAAGTTTTAACTTGATGCTTTGTTTTGACCGCGCAGCGCGGTTGTACTTGTGGCCGTTGAAACAGATTCCGCTATCCTCCATTTTTTTTTAAATAAGTGAACCCTCAGCCCTGGGGAACCCTTAGATCTTAGAACTATAAAGTTGCTAAAAAGACCCTTTTCTTTTTATAGATTCTAGATATAGCATTTAGCTCGTTTCGTGGTTCTTTTCTGTATTTTGTGTAAAAGCGAAGGCAAGGGTTTCAGTTTGAGGTTTCTGAATCGAAGAAAGGTGAAAGTAGGTTTATAGATTGCCAATCAATAAACCTTTAATTTGTAAAGATGAAAGTAGTGGGGTCAAATGAGTTAGCAAATGTATTAGACTAGTCATTTCTTACAATATATCGTTTCTATACGATGGAGCATTCTCGTAATTTCATCAGTCACAACTTCTGTCAACAGACCAAAGTCCAGCAATTTGGGTTACTTTCCTTGTCCATGATTATGGTTATTGTCTTTTTTAGTTCAATCTTTTGCAGATTTCTTGATTGGTAATCTGTAAACCTACTTTTTTGTCTCCTTGTATTGCGCATTAATTAAAAGATTCCATATTTTAAAAAAAAACATTATAATTTTGTTGTTTTTTTTACTCGAATTTTATAACTCTGAGATAATTTGTGTGTTAGCAGAGGACAAGGAACTGGACGCAGTGATCGTGGTGGCGGTGGCTACGGAGGAGGTGGAGACCGTCGTGGCGGCGGCGGAGGAGGTCGTGGTGGAGGTTTTGGCGGTGGTAGTCGTGGTGGTTCCAGCTATGACTCGTCGCGTGGCCCAAGCTCTTACGGCAGCGGAGGTGGTCGTATGGGTGGTGGAGGTTATGGCGGTGGTGGATTTGGCGGAGGCGGGAGTGGAAACAAAGGAAGCATTCAAGGCGCTTCATTGCGAAAGCCCCGTTGGGAACTCGAACGTCTTCAACCATTCGAAAAACACTTCTACAATCCATCACCATCCATTATGCAAAGATCACAAGGGGAAGTTGACGAATATATGGCCGAAAATCAAGTGACCTTGAAAGGTCGTGATGTCCCTCGACCTGTTATGTACTTCGAAGAATGCGGGTTTGATCCGACCATCATGAGTTCACTAAGGAAACAAGGATTTGACAAACCCACTTGTATTCAAGCGGTTGGATGGCCAATTGCTCTTACTGGACGTGACATGGTTGGAATCGCACAAACTGGATCAGGAAAAACTTTGGCTGTGAGTATTCAAATTGTTTTTAAAAACTTAAAGAATTATTTTTAAGGTTTTTTTTTTAATTTTTCAGTATACTTTACCCGCTATTGTCCATATCAATCACCAACCTCGTCTTGAACGTGGAGATGGTCCCATTGCTTTAATTTTGGCTCCGACACGTGAATTGGCTCAGCAAATTCAACAAGTAGCTAACGAATTTGGACAAGTTTCACGTCGTGCGCAATACTTGCGTCTTTGGTGGAGCTCCTAAAGCAGGACAGGCCCGTGATTTGGAACGTGGTGTAGAAATTTGTATCGCAACTCCAGGACGACTAATTGACTTTTTGGAATCTGGAAAAACAAACCTGAAACGTTGTACTTATTTGGTACTGGATGAGGCTGATCGAATGTTGGACATGGGATTTGAACCACAAATTCGTAAAATTTTGGAACAAATTCGAGTAGGTGACTCAAATTTTTGTTCAACTAAAGTTTATTATTTTTATCTGTAAAATTTTTTAAGTGGGAAACCTCTTTTCTTGGCATAGTCCTACTTTTTTCTAGTGGATTATGAATATAACGAGAGGAAAAGTAAGAAGGAATTGGTTAGATTCGGTATCATGCCTTCGGTGTTCATTTTAATAATCAATAGATGAATCCCATCCTCAGAGTACCGAACAATTCGCGTTGAAACAAACAGTTTTTTTGGAACAGAAAATGGAAAAAATATTTTAATCTATTTTTGCTTGTATTTACAGCCCGATCGACAAACTTTGATGTGGTCCGCGACTTGGCCCAAAGAAGTGCGTACATTGGCAGAAGATTTTATTAAAGACTTTGTACAAATTAACGTCGGTATCACTCAACTTGTCTGCAAATCACAATATTCTTCAAATTATTGACGTCTGCAGCGAAAGTGAAAAGGAAGGAAAGTAAGTTCTTTCGTTTCAAGCGCGTCGTGGCGTGGTTACAAGAAATTTTTTTGACGTAAATGATTCCTTTGACTCTTTTTTTTATTCTGGCCTTTTTGGTACAAGGTGACTGCGTCAAAAAACCTAACTTTTTTATTCTGAATAACCTAACTTTTGTTTACTTTTCATCTAAAGTTTGTTTTAAAAAAAAAACTTTTTCTTTTCAAAATTTCTAATTATTTATTATTTCAAATTGATAAGAATGCAACGTTTGCTGGAGGAGATCTCGGCAGAGCGTGATGGGAAAACGATTATTTTTGCTGAAACCAAAAAGAAAGTTGATGAATTGACGAGAACAATGAGACGTTATGGGTAAAAATGAACCCTTTGCAAAAACTGGCAAAATCCAATCGTGCAACTTAAATATTTAAACTTTTTGCCATTGGCATTTATTTTTTAAATTGCTGTGACAGCACCCATACCGCGCAGTACTATTACTGATTAAGGGATGAAAGTAGAAAGGTTTTTAGTTGCTTGTTTTATCGAAAGTGAAAGGGTAGGGATTGTCAAAAACAAAATGAGAGTCATGAGGTTTACTCGTTTACTTGGATAAAAAACGTTTTTAAATTAATGTGTAATTTTTCGACTCTCATCTAGGCTTCGAACACTATTGGATGAAATTGCAAATGAGCCAGAGAATAAATCAATTGTTTTCGCAGAGACAAAACGAAAAGTAGATCAAATTACGAGAGACATGAGGAAGAATGGGTAAGAAGTTTTAAAATCTTTTTCCTGTCGTTGAATTTTTAAAGTGATGAGCACAAAAGCACTAACTAACGAGCAGGAAAAAGGAAGGGAATGAAAAAAACCGACCTACTGCGCAAAAATTGGGTGCACGCACTTTTTGTTTTGTAAAATAAAACTAAAGTTGCATTTTGTATTGGATTTGCTCAAAAAATTTTGACGAAAATTTTAAGTTGGCTAATGAGGGTAATTTTTTTTTGAAAATACAGGTGGCCTGCGATGTGTATCCATGGTGACAAGTCTACAAAATGAACGTGACTGGGTGTTGGCTGAATTCAGATCTGGCCGAGCACCAATTTTAGTTGCCACGGACGTGGCGGCTCGCGGTTTAGGTATGACTTTTTGAAGATAATTAATTAATGTACTTTAGTATTATTATGGTGGAAACACTGTATTGCCTCTTAAGATTAGGTTAGGTGACCTGTAACCTTGTGACCTTGACCTGTTACCTTTCAAAGTGTTTAAGCCAGTTTTAGATTCAGAGTTTGAAAATGGTTGATTTTCTTCTTGCGAAAAGTTTTAGTTTTTTTTAAGTTTTTTTATTGAAACGTTTCAGTATCAAAAAAAAATGTTTTTCTTTTGTGTTTTTTTTTCTCGCCCTTGTACATTGACATGGAAAACGGAATGATTTAGTTGAGAAATTGACTTTGGTGGACTTTTATTTTATTTGCAGAGGCACATATTGGAAGATGGGCGGATAGGAATGGTGGTTAAGTTGGTTGTTGTGCGTTGAGGGATATCAAATCTTACTTCTGGCCTCCATTTGTATTGACCTTGAGGTGTGGAAGCGGATTGGCTGAATTCGATTCTCGAACAACCACCACCACACATTCTAGTCCCGCCTCTCGAGTGCCTCTCAAGTGTTAAGAGTCTTGGAGTTCCAAATGGATTTCCTACCACCAGACCAAAGTTTTTTGATCGATGACGTTTTTTTCTTGAGCCACAAGGCTAAAGTTTTAAAAGAAATGGTGTCGTCATGTTGGACCATCTGATTGATTCACTTTCATCCATGAGCAATCAGTGGTTTTTTTTTAAAAAAAAAACGTATTTTTTGGAAGACGACAAAGTGGACGAAATCCGAATTCATGTTGTCAATGTGCTATTTGGTCCTCCTGCCTTTTGCAAAAAAAAAAACGAGTTTTTATCCTTTTGCTTTAAACAAAACGTGTGTAAAACCAAGGCCATTTCAGTCAGATGCATTTTGAAACATCTGTCTGGCTTAAGGAGGTAAGCGGATTTTACACACAATTCCTTTTTAACATATATTCGTTTTGTAAATTGTGAACGGCAGGAAAAATAAGTACTGGAGTAATTTTAACGTCAAACCAATTTCTCAAACAAATGTCAAATTTTTAATTTATTTTAATTTGTGGTACTTTATGTTTAAGTTTCGGATTTTCCTGCCGTTCACTTTGAAGTTTGACCTTTTATGTTTGTCAAGCAAAGTTGCGACGGAAAAAATGATAAAGTTTCATTTTTCCAAAAATTGAAAATTGTGGTNCAAGCAAAGTTGCGACGGAAAAAATGATAAAGTTTCATTTTTCCAAAAATTGAAAATTGTGGTTACCTAAACCTAAAAGTGTGGAAAAAAAAATTGTAAACCTAATTTTGCCTTGTAACTCGATAGATGTTGAAGATGTGAAATTTGTCATCAATTACGACTATCCTAACTGTTCTGAAGACTACGTTCATCGTATTGGACGAACTGGAAGATCACAAAAGAAAGGAACAGCATATACGTTTTTTACTCATGCCAATTCCAAACAGGCCAAGGATCTCATTGAAGTTCTACGTGAAGCAAACCAAGTAGTGAATCCTAAATTATATGAAATGCAAGATAGTGCTAGGTCATATGGAGGTGGAGGTCGTGGTGGATTTGGTGGTAAGAAATAATTTTTTTGTCAAATTTAGGACAAGGCAAAAATTGATTGAGGCCAAGTTCGTTTTAATCCCCGGCTTGTCTTTTTGATAAAGGTCGTTCTCGATGGCGTCAACCTGGACAAAATGGAGGTGGTAGTGGAGGATATGGAGGAGGAAGTGGTGGTTACGGAGAGTATTAAATTAACATCTGATTCCGTTAGATTTTTTAGTACATTTAATTTACTACATGTGTTTTTTGTAACTAACTACATATGCTGTAATTCCAAAAAAACAAAAATTACCAAACTCTTTTAGTCTAATTTACGCTGGAAGCGTCGTAAGGAATACAAGCGATTTTTAAGATAAATTGCTCCTCACCCTCCTCCTCCTCCTCTACCCTTCATCCGCCCCACGAATAATTGATCGTAATCAAGGAATTGTGTAAATTGTTGAAAAGTTGCAAATTTAAGAGAAAATGTCCGTTTTTGTTTTCTTTGTGTTTCCCTCTCTTTACACGTTTTAGAAAATAGAAGAAAAGTAACGTTTTTTTTTTCAAGTTAATGCAGGTGACCTTTATTTAAAAAAAAATAAAATTATATGTTGTGTAATTTCGCGTGATTCTAATTCTCACTTTTTATTTTCCGAGACGTACGTCGTTTCGGAATTAAATCTTAAGTGGGCTCAGACTTTTTTTTATTTGGTTTTAAGCTGGGATTAAAATGGAAACTTAGCATGAGTTAGTTGCAGGATTTAAATATGGTTTTTCCAGTCCTGGACGATCCACTGATTAAATCAAGGTGATGACGTGAGAAATTTTAAGGAAAGACACGCTACTTAAAAAAGTTTGCGAGTAAAACTAGTTTGGACTTCAAAGCGATCAGAACGTTAAAAAAAAATTTTTTTTTCATTGAAGTTTTTAAAAGAAAATTTTTTTTTGGTTTTGAAAATTGTTCTTTTTAGTGTAAAAAATGCAGTGTGGTTTAATTATTTTGGGAGTGATGAGTTGTATAGGTACAACTGTACTTGGACTGGAAATGACTTTAATTCATACAAATGATGTACATTCAAGATTTCGTGCAGCAAATGCTCGTGGATTAATTTGCTCTGAAGTAGAAGAAGCAAAAAACGAATGTTTTGGAGGAATGGCCAGATTGTACTATAAAGTATGTGCAAAAAAAATTAAATATTTTTTTTGTATTTTGTAAAATTTTGTTATTTTTTTTTTTAATTTAGGCTGAGGAAATTCGAAAATCACATCCGAATGTAATTTACTTAAGTGGTGGTGACTATTACCAAGGAACAGTATGGTATACTTTGTTCAAATCAGAAGTTGTGACACATTTTGTAAATAAATTAAATCATACTGCAATGGCACTTGGTAACCACGAATTTGATGATGGTGTTAGTGGACTATTACCATTTTTAAAAAATGCTACGTTTCCAATAATTTCGGCAAATGTTGATTTTTCACAAGAACCAAGTCTTAATGACAAATTATTAAAAAAATCAATAATTGTTGAATACGAAGGAGAGAAAGTTGGAATTATTGGGTATACTACAGAAGAAACGATGGTAAATGCAAACAAAAGTAGTTTGTAATAAATTGCAAAAAAAAAAGATTTGGAACAATTTTAATAGAATTTTGTTATTTTCCTAGGATATTTCAAATCCTGGAAAAACATTGTTCTTTAGTAACGTCACGGTAGCAGTAGCTTCTGAAGCGGATACGTCTTCATGCTGAAGGAATTAAAATAATTTTTGCAGTTGGTCATGCCGGATACTTGGTTGACCTCGAAGTGGCCAAAGTACCTTACGTAGATGTTGTAGTTGGAGGTCATACCAATACATTTTTGTATAATGGTACTTCACCACATACCGAAATCCCAGAAGATACATATCCTAGAGTCGTAGTCAAGGAAGATGGAACTCATGTTCCAGTAGTTCAAGCCTTCGCTTTTGGAAAATACTTGGGCTTACTCAATTTGACCTTTGACACTAACGGTAACTTGACCTCGTGGAAGGGGAATCCAATTCTGTTGGATCATACCGTGCCACAGGGTAAGGTGTTCTGTTAAAAACTTTTTAGTACTAAAACGTTGGAATTCAAAGGAATAGCAGAAAAAAATTTTGAAACCTTTTCTGAAATTTTTTTTGAAATGTTTTTTTTTTGAAATGTTTGAACAGATCCCGCTATGTTGGCAGAAATTAATGAATGGAATGCCAAAGTAGTGGCCAGGACCGAAGTGGAAATTGGAGCAACCCGCGTTCTGCTAGATGGCGACCGACCAAACTGTCGTCGTGGAGAGTGTAGCATGGGAAACGTTGTCGCCGATGCGCAAGTGTATCACGTAAATGACAAAAGTCATTTCAATGAAACTGAAAATTTTTTATGAATTTAAAAAAAAAATTTTTTTGTATAGTTTTTGAAATTCGCCGATGGACCGACCTGGGCCGATGTCACCATTGGAATCGTTCATAGTGGAAGTATCCGGGAGTCATTTAGCGAAAAAACGCGAAATGGTAACAAATTTTGTTGCAAATTACAAACATTTTCCTACATAAACTTACTCATTTACGTCCAAGCGTTGCACATGCATTAATATTTCTTTTGTTTTTAGGCAGTATTAGCATGAAAGACATCTTGGCTCTCCAACCTTATGGTGTCAGCATTGACATAATGACCATTCGTGGAAAACACTTACGAGAAGTTTTTGAATTTTCCGTATCGGGATTTGACCCAACATATTTTGACCCCTCA
>JABASK010000180.1:0-21814 GCA_019776465.1 Rambutanura hunanensis | reverse complement strand
CTTGGCTACCTTGTCATTTAAAATCCAAACTTTACATTCATCTTAAGTTGGTGCCGTATCTAATCAAGGTAACTACGAGTTGCATACCAATTACAAATTCTTACTTTCCTTAACTAAAATTATCTTTAAAAAATATCTGTCTCTGAAACTACTGTAATGAGTCTTTACTTGGACATGTCCCACCGTCGTCGTCGTCGAATACTAGGGCCTGCTCAGGTAAAAATCTGTCTTCTTTTTTATCGCATTGCAGTGTGAGATAGGGTTGTCAAATTTATAACTTGTAATTTGCAAATGTCAGTACAGTATGGCATTTTGCGGAAAGGATTGACTTGACTGACAGTATGAACCATACTACTGTCCAGGCAATCCAGTCAATCCTTGACGCAAAATTCATTTCGTACAACCTGAGTTAACTCCAGTATTCAGTTTTGCTTGGACCAGGAATATTACGTTGCGCATAATTCACCTGTCACTACGTTCTACGAATCACCGCCATTCCTAAACGATTTCAAAACGACACAAAATCGGTAAGAACGTTTTTTATTGTTTACAAGTTAATTGAGTCACAGTGAAAGTAGGCTTCCCACTGAACCTACAATGGTTTTTAATAGAGAATAGTAAACAGGACCAATTTTCATCCCTCTTGCATCTGTTGACGTTTTACAGTTAGAATGTATTCAGATTTTCATCCTTAAGGGTCCATATGCTTTTTGTGTGTAAATTTTATTTTTGAAGGTTGTGAGGATTTAGATTTTTTTTAAGGTTTTCCACAAAATCCTTTTTTTAGGAAGAAAGTGGCGGTTGGGACTTTTTCATTGTAAAACTAAAAAACGCGTTGTAGCGGGGCACTTGTGAAAGAATTACGGTAAAGGGAGTACGCGTAAAGAATAGAGGGTCCTGGAAGGGCTACTTTTTTAGTATAATAAAAAACGTTAAGGGTTCCTTGAGTCGGTATAAATAAATCTGTTTTGAGTTCGCGTGCCAAGTGTGAAGTCTTGACATCAGATTTAAGTGAATGATGGAAAGGGTGTTGTAAAGGTCACGTTGTTGACTACCACAAACCCCGATCATGAGTCTCATGATGAGAAGAAGGCGCGGGTGGTTTTGAGTTTTAACGTAAAAGAAATAAAAAAGGGTCGTTTTTTTAGTATCTATTTTTGAGAAAGTACCAAAAACGGTAACGGGGCGAGGGCCAGATTTGAAATCCTTCATGTTCTTTGATTCGTTACATAAATGGTCGTCTCCTTAGAACTCATTTTTGGGTTGAATAGGTTCCTAAAGACGAAAAGGGCTCTTACTCAAAAGGGCCTCATTGAAAACCCTGACGAATATAACGAAAGGGTCTAAGATTCAACAAACAAGAATCCGTGAACCCATATCCGAGGTCAACGGAGACAAAAGACGCAAAGATTAAGAGGAACATCTCCTCCACCTGCCCCAAACATAACTAACTGGACAGCATACACACATTTCCTTATCGTTAACTTGTATTTCGAACGCACTAGAATTGAATGGGTCCAATTTTTTTTTAGAAAAGAAGGATTTTTCGAGAAATTCCGAATATCCAGAAAACTCTGAGCTTTTCTAATCCTGGAAGTTGATTTTGGGTACTTGAGCTGAACCAAGGGGTTTTCTAGAAGAAACGTTTGAAAACTGTTTCATTTCCACACGATATGTCGAGGGATCCCTTTTAAATGTTAGAAACCGATTTGAAAAAAAAAATGGGAGTAAACACACTCGGGTAGTAGGGAATAAGGGGATGATACCATAAAAAGTGTCACCGTTTCAATATGATGTCTACACCCGAGGTCGTAAGTCATCACTGAAGCAGTTGACAGGCCTCACGATCAACTACGTTTTCGAATAATTTCAAACTTCCTTATTCGTATGGTCTCGACGTTTTTTTTTTCTCTCTCTGGAAACTTCATTGTTTCCTATCCAATAAATCATGTTTTCTTTTGTTCCCGCCACGTACCATGGCCAATCCTTTAGGTCACAATTTTTCATAAAAACCACTTTTTTCAATTGTTCTCATTCAAAAAAAAGATATTCCCCTCCAAATGGGATTTGTAGGGAAATCAGTCTCAATTATGCTCCAGAGACGATTGGAAAAGTGATCCCCATTAATGCTTCTTCCCTCGGGGAATTCCAAATCCCCCGGCACTCCTCAGGCTTAGCCCTACTGGGGGGAAAACTGTGCGGTTAAAATTTTAAACGGGGAATTAAGAAGCAATTAACCTTAAGTTGTAATACTTAAAGGCTGTCGTAAGCTGATAGGCTAAACGGCCTCTGTTCTAGGGTGTTCTAGTCGAATACAAAATGTCTCACTTTATCCTTTAGTGCCTCTTGTCAATGGTCAAGGTCAAATTGTGCCCAACACTCGAATCACAATGAGTAAGAGTAATTAGTCGGCAGCGCTCTCATTTCAAATCCACGACCCCACTTCGTGCCTTGGCTTGACCTAAAAGATCTTTGACGTCTTGGAGTAAGAAGGGGTATATTTTTGAATCCTTTCCGCCTTTTGCCCTCATTATCTCCTAGTCCTATTGACAAAGGACAATAGAATCGAAAAACCACTTGATCTGGCTATTTGCTTTAGTCAACTTTTCAGTTGAGAAGGGTCATAGCGTTCATTTTTTTTTTGGTAGGGGACTTGATAAAATGAAATCAAGATCAACTAGAAGCTGTACACTTTTCTCAAAATTTTTCTGTACAAAGATGTATCATCCTTTTCTCAAAACCTTCCGTTTTTATTACATTGTTATGACACGCTGAATGCCCTTGACCACTATCGAACCAAAGAATCTTGTTTCGTTTTCGTTTTTGAATTTCGCTCTCAATTTTCAATTTTATCCTAGAGAATCATCCCTTGAGCGAATTTTCTTGTAGGATTAATTGAGCCAGAGTGGTGAACTGTCCACGGTGTTCCCACAGGGATCAATCATCACTCCCGCCCTGTCTTTGAATTTTGGACACAAACTGAAACCTGAGTAATTTATTGATAAGTGGGCAGAGAGGGGAGCTGTGGACACTGGGGGGGGGGGGTGGAGGGAGGTTTATCGATCTTTCAAAAAAAGATGGACAAGGCAGAGGTAAATCGAGGGGAGAAAGTTTAACTTTCTCCAAGCGGGAAAACTAAGGAGGAGGGTTGCATCTTTCAGAAAAAAATATTGTGTGTTAAACTAGATTCCGAGAAAATATTTTGTTCAAGTTAAAAAAAACTGAATTTTTGATCTTCAAAATTTAATAATACTTTTGAAAACTATTGCTATTTTTTTAAAACGACGCTTTTGGTTATACTTTGTAGCTCTCATTCTTTTGTAGCAATTTTTTATGAACAATTTAAAAATTGATTTTAATTTATTTATAACGAGGCCCAATTAGATACGTCGAGATCGAGTCTAAAAAATGAAACGTTAAGCAGGCTTTTCCCAAAATGCTTTCTCTTGGGGGCATTGCCCAACGTCCAATTAGGTTAGGTTATTTTTTTCATATTCTAAACGTTATTATAAGGGTTAGTCTTGTTAGAAACGTAGAGAAAGTAGCAGAGAAAGTGGACTCTCCTAAACGCCACGACAGAAACCAGTTGAAATGGTTGCGGAAGGGTAGTTTTCATCTTTGAAGCTCTCTCTCTCCTCCTCATCTAGCTGTGGTTCCGTACATGACCGGTACATCGTTACTGTTTCGTCCAGAAGAAAAGAAGGCTGGATATGAAAAGGGTAGTTTCCGTAGAATTGGAAAAAGGGTATTTCGGTTGGATAAACACTGAAATGGGCTTTAGTTCAAAAACATGTTCCGTAGCCTTCTCACCCCCTTCAAAAAAAATGGGGGAGAAAGAGGGGAAAATAGAAAAAGAAGGCCCCACTTACGGGGCGCCCCAAAAATAAGAAGAATCACACGGGATTCCGGGGATAGAAAAACACTTTGGGGATTTTTTTTTCTTCATTCGTTTCTCCCTCTGATGCAAAAGCATTAGAAGAGAGGGTACTCCCGATCTCAAATCCTACCGGGCATTTTTTTTCATTACTTTTTATTTTTGGGAAAATTCCTTTATTTTTATTTCCTCCTTCGTCAGTCGTTGGGATGGACGGGGATTGAGCGGACTAGGAACAATAACACGTTCCTCGACTTTCACCACAATAGAAGTCACACAACTGTTTTTTTTAGTCTTCCTTCTTCCGCAGCTTCTACGGGATACAAACCTAACCCGGTGATTTTCCTTAGGTTTTCGAATTTCAAAACATTTTTTTTTTGAATTGTGATTTTCAATTTTTTTCCCCTGGATGGATTAAATCAGTTACAAAAATTTTTCGGAGGTTGGAGCCGGTTGCCGGATCTGCACAGCTTCCCCGTGAGTCACTCTTTTACTTTTCTTTTCTTAGAAGCACAAAACTTTTCTTTAGTTGATAGATTTTTTTGCCCAAAATTACTATTTTCTAAAAGTTGCAGAACACTACAACGTTTACAATTTTACAACGAGTGTCACTCATTACCGTATTAAAGTTGAAGGTCAATGTCAAAAGTCATTACTTCCCTTAAGGATCGAAGGTCATGGAAGATACTCTATGATAAGTTATAGTTTCATGTAAAAAAGAATTGCAGGGCGGAAGGGAGTTTTACAAGATGGAATCAGGACCCTTTTTCTTAATAATTGTTCAACATTTTCAAAAACCCTTGAACATTTCCCTTAAAAGATCTTTGCAGTGGACTTTGGATTGGTGAAGGATCTTAAGGGCCCTTAGTAGTAGACGTTGAACACTTTGGCACAAACCCCTACTGACGAGATTTCCATCCTCCATCCTTTTAGAAGAAAAGAATGGGTTTTGTGGAGAAAAAAAGGGATTTTTTCCTTTTTGGCAAAAACGGGCCTTTTTTGAAAAACAGGCCTTGGAAATTAAAAACCAAAAACCTTTACTTGAAAGACTCTCCAAAAAAAAAGACCTTGATCTTCGCCTGTCGGTTATTCATCTTTTTTTTCCATGTATGTCAAAGGGTCTAATTCCTTGACAGGGAAAAAAAATAATGGAAGGAAATTTAAAATGGGGAGAAAACGGATTTCCACCCCCTCCCCCCCCGTTTTTTGCGTTGAGTCATCGAAAGTCTCCAGGGAAAAGGGGAGGAGAAATTCCGGTGCACTTGCATTTTCTCCTGTCGACGTGTTAGAACCCGCGAAACTTTAGGTGTGGCGTCTGTCCGGTGGGGCATTTTTTTGTAATTTCGTAAATTTGACTACAGGTTGGTGCTAATACGTGGCGGATCATCACTAGGTGAAGTTTTCCTGAATGAAGGAAGTGCGTGAAGGAGAGGCACCGAGACGAAGTCGAGATTTACAGAGTCAAGTGATGGCTGCTGAAAAATTGATGCGTGAGCAAGAACGCCGTGACCTTCATCATTTGGTCAATTCCAGTGTTCCGTCGCCTCCTTTTCTACTCAATCCAGCAACACTCACGGTTTTTCGAAATACTCCTGGGGTTCTGTCAGCACATCTTTTTGCGAGTTACGCCGTGTCTAATCCTGAAGGTCGATTTCAACTTCCACTATCCATTGCAGTGACGAATCCGGCTCAAACACTTTATCCGAATCCTCCGACGACACAACCACAACAACACATCATTTCATCTTGGGTCACTGACCAAAAAGAAAAATCTAATAAGAAGAAAAAACGATCAAATGCTTGGGAAAAATCTGGAAAAGGAAATGCTCCACTGTCACCAGAGAATTTAAGGGACAACATGACAGAGAATGGACCAAAACGTGAACAAAAGCTCAATAATAATAATTAATCAAGACTTGACCAAAAATCAAGCAAATTTGGCAGGGTCACGTGACAAGCAATTCACTTGTCAAGTTTGCAATCGAGGATTTGGTTACAAGCGTAAGTATCTTTTATCACTTAACCTCTCTGCCATGACCCGAGAAGGCGTTGACACACAATATGAGCATAAAGAAAGTGCTTTTGGTAAAAAAAATTCTTGAAAGTATTAGAGTTTTTCGAGGTTTTTGGAATTTTTTTTTTAAAATAACCTAAACGTAATCCAAAAAGACTTATTTTTGTTTCACTATCGTACTGGGTCCCTTCTATGACACACTTGTGTCAATGAGGTGCCGCGTACTTAAAACAAAACTGGAATAAAATCACTTTTCACTTTCATCCGTTTTATTTTGATTTTATAAATGCATTTCAGACGTTCTTCAAAATCATCAAAGGACGCACACTGGTGAAAAGCCTTTCGAGTGTACCATCTGCCAGAAAAAATTTTACGCGGGATCACCACTTGAAAACGCACATGAGGCTTCATACGGGTGAAAAACCCTACACATGTACACATTGTGACCGACAATTTGTTCAAGTGGCTAATCTCCGTCGACACCTTCGGGTTCACACTGGAGAAAAACCATATTCGTGTGACCTCTGCAAAAGTCGGTTTTCAGATTCGAACCAACTCAAGGCTCATATGCTTATTCACAAAGGTGAAAAACCCTACGGGTGTCCAAGTTGTGAAGGAAGGTTTCGTCGTCGACATCACTTGCATAATCACAAATGTCTCAAAGATTCATCTGGTAGCAGTGGATGTACACCGACGTCTGGAACGAAACGTGAACGTAAGTCTCGTGAAACTCGTCGAATCATTCGAATTCAAACAGTCGGGTCCGGTACGATGGAGCGATCCTTAGATTTTATTCCTGGTGTTCCGGAACAAACGCATCCAGAAGATTTGTCAACACATAGTCTACATTTTAGTAGTAGCCATTCCAGTTCCTCAGCTTCGCCAAGTCCACCGAGTGCCGAGTCAGGTTCGATTGGTCTGTATTCTGCTGGAAGTTCGGAAGGACCGGGATATTCTACTGATGACGAAATTGAAGAAAAAACCGAATCTGACGAGGCATCTCCATCTCTTGTGTAAATTGAACGACATTCCAGAAAAGTTCGTGATGATACGACGACGTGTTTCAAGTTTTCCTGGTTAGTTTCGTTTTTTTTTTGTATGGCAGTTTGGTTACCGTGTACCGTGATAAACGACATTTAGCACGGTTACTCTCAAAAACTTTGAAAATGAGAAAGTTCCATTTTCTGTGATGTTTTTTAGTTACTTCCTTTCTTGTCCAATTTGTACGGGTCAAAAAAAATGTGTACGGGGAAGAAGGTAATGTTAATTGAAAGTACCTTGAAAAAGTGTCAAGTTAACGAAAGTTCCTTACTATAGAGGTTTACATTGGAATGGAATACGGGTCAAGTTTTTGCTCACTTGGAAATTCTAAGACTTAAAATAAGTAACTGACTATATTTTTTCATCATAAAAAATAACCTTTATTTTCTCTTCCAATCCTGTTTTTTTCTTTCAATTCAAAAATTTGGTGATGATGAGACTATTCAAAATTAGGCAAACGAAAAACTTTTTTTTTTGGTAAGCTATGTATGTACCAAGTTATACTTTTTTTTTTAGAAAATAAGTATATATTTTGTGCGTGTTAGGTGTACCAAGAATGCACAAATGTGCCAAGAAACCAAGAAAAATCCCGGTGAGATCAATCTCGGTTTTATGAAGAAAAAAAATGGCTTTTACGATTAACAATCTTCTTTACAATTTTGATGATAATGATATTCCGGTGAATTCGTTGAAAATATTTTCCTACTATATGAAAAATGAAAATTGAGGGATCAAAATTTAGGAGCAAGGGACTTGATTGGCAAGTTTTTGACATTTTGACAGGATTTAAAGTTTAGAATGAAAAGAAGAGGGGAAAAATTCAAATTTAATTTAGTCTTTTATTTTTCAAAAAATAACGAACACTGACTTTTCCAAAAAAAAAGTTCGCCCGGTTGTTCCTTGCTCAGTGAAAAGAAAAATGTTCTACGTTTCAAGCACACTTCTGTAATGTTTAGAATTTAGAAAACTTTAGGTTAAAAAAAATCTAATTCCATGTACAGAAAAAAAAACGGGTATTTAAAAAAAAGTGATGAAATTAATCTCACAATGAATCTATTTACGGGTATTAGATTGTATAGAAAATTTAGTTAAAAAAAACTCAACTACCTCAACTTTTTTTTTTACAAAAAAGTTAAAAACTAAACACAACTACCTCATTGGTCGAAATGTCGACAAGGCAAATGTCGGCATGAAACCAACGAAACAATTTTGGTCATTTGTAACTGGTGAAACGGGTCTTAGGCAGGAGACAAAACAGTCACTGCTTAAAATAAACTAATTACAACTACCTAACTTTAATTAGGAGAACGTGTACAGTTAAGAATTAAAAAGGAATTAGGTATAATAGTTAGTAGAATATTTTTTAAAGTTTAAGAATTCATCAAATACTCATTCAAAAAAGTAACTCATTCCTAAATTGTACCAAACAAAGTTTTGTACATGAAATACTTTTTAATTAAGCATATTCAAAAATTGAATGTTTTTCTAGTACGGGTTTTTCCATATTAAAAAAGAATAAAAGTAAAATTGAAACAGATTTTGAAAACTAGGAGTTTTTTGATTGGAGAAAGTTGATTTTCGTGCAAAGTTACGTAGCGTTGATTTCTTTTTGAAAGTCGCGCCATGCGTCATCTAGTGCCTGAAGTGGGCTCGTCGTTTGAAGCACATTTTGATAGTCGCGCCGAATCTGAAAAAGGATCTGAACTCAGTTCTGCAATATTTTGAAGTCTAAGGTCAACAGCCGGTCCCGGTAAGTTCCACAGGGTAAACGGTAGTTTAGATTTCATATTTTTGTAGAATCGAACTCTGGGTCTAATTGTAGCGGGTAGATTTTAATTAATCTACAGTCATCAATATGCCGAAAGTTCGTGATAAGTCCCAAGAAGAAGTCGCGACTATTACTCGTATTGCAATTGTCAATTCTGATAAATGTAAACCCAAAAGATGTCGACAAGAGTGCAAGAAAACGTGTCCTGTTGTGCGAATGGGTAAACTCTGTATCGAAGTTACACCAACAGATAAAATTGCTAAAATCTCTGAGGAATTATGTATTGGATGCGGTATTTGTGTCAAGGTAAGGCGCCGCTGAACTGTGTTAGTCGTAAGAAATTTACGTCTTGAAGTAATATCCGAATTAACTTTAAAACTTTTGACCGTTACAGAAATGTCCTTTTGAAGCTATTACGATTATCAACCTCCCGAGTAATCTGGCCAAAGATACCACTCATCGATATTCCCAAAATGCATTCAAACTTCATCGTCTTCCAACACCAAGACCTGGGGAGGTTCTAGGACTTGTTGGTACGAACGGTATTGGAAAATCAACCGCACTCAAGATTTTAGCCGGAAAATTGAAACCAAACTTGGGCAGATTTACTGTACGAATTCATTTTTTGACATCATAATTTTCTGATTATTAGTCTCTCTTTATCTCTTTCTCTGTAGGATGCTCCTGATTGGACTGAAATTTTGGCCTACTTTCGTGGCTCCGAACTGCAAAACTACTTTACGAAAATTTTAGAAGATGATTTGAAAGCCCTAATGAAGCCGCAGTATGTAGATCAAATTCCAAAGGCGGTCAAAGGTATTGTTAGCGAAATGTTAAACAAGAAATCGGAATCGGATAATACGGAAGCCATCAAGGATTCTTTAGGTCAGTAAGTTAGTCTATAAATGCTGCTTATTCTACTTTGCTCGATTAAAAAAAAGAATTTCTGTTTCGTTTTATAGAACTTAGAGAGGTTTGGGATCGCAACATTACCGACTTGTCTGGAGGAGAATTACAGAGATTTGCCATTGCTATGGTTTGTGTCCAACGTGCCGATGTCTTCATGTTTGACGAACCCTCGAGTTACTTGGATGTGAAGCAGCGTTTGAATGCTGCCACCACCATACGCTCACTCCTTGGCCCAGACAAGTATGTCTTTTTTTCACATTTTTTTAGGAAGGAAAAACTTTGAAATCTTTTGGATTTGATGATTAGATATGTCATCGTCGTGGAACACGACTTGTCGGTGCTTGATTATTTGTCCGATTTCATCTGTTGCCTTTACGGCGTTCCCGGAGCGTATGGTGTTGTTACGATGCCCTTCTCAGTGAGAGAAGGTTAGTTATTTACTCAATCCCCAATGCAATCCAGTAACATCTGCCTGCTAAGAGATTTAGTATTGATTCACAGGTATTAATATTTTCTTGGATGGATTCGTGCCTACTGAAAACTTGCGGTTTCGTGAAGAGTCTTTGATTTTCAAAGTATCAGAGTCAGCGACGGAAGAAGAAATCAAGAGAATGAGTCGATACGAATTTCCACACATGGTTAAAACGATGGGACGATTCAGGTTGGAAATTCTAGGAGGGCAGTTTACCGATTCGGAAATTTTAGTAATGTTAGGAGAAAATGGAACTGGAAAAACAACTTTTATAAGAATGCTAGCTGGAAAACTAGCACCGGACGATGCTTCATGTAAGTTCAAAGTTCACGGTGTCTTCTGTGAAATTCTGGAATCTTATGCTTGTCCTTGTTAACAGGCGAAGTTCCTGTTCTCAATGTTAGTTATAAACCGCAAAAAATTAGCCCTAAATCTTCCGGGACTGTACGTCAACTTCTTCATGAAAAAATTCGAGATGCTTATGTTCATCCACAGGTACAAATCGATTCGTAAACATGTTGCTATGCGTTTTATTTTTTAAATTTTTTTTTTTTTTCAGTTTGTTACTGATGTAATGAAACCGCTAAAAATCGAAGATGTTTTTGACAATGAAGTTCAGACGTTATCTGGTGGTGAGTTACAGCGTGTAGCTCTTGCCCTCTGTTTGGGCAAACCCGCTGATGTTTATTTGATTGATGAACCTTCTGCCTATTTGGATTCCGAACAGCGTCTTGTGGCTGCTAAAGTTATCAAACGGTAAATGATTCAAAGCAAATCAATAAAATAAACTAAAATGCTTTTTGTTTCGTATAGGTTTATACTCCATGCAAAGAAAACTGGATTTGTAGTCGAGCACGATTTCATCATGGCGACGTACTTGGCAGATCGCGTTATTGTCTTCGAAGGTCAACCGTCAGTGTCGAGTAGAGCGAACCCTCCACAGAATTTGTTGGTTGGAATGAATAAGTTTTTGGAATTACTTGGAATTACATTCCGACGAGATCCAAACAACTATAGACCTCGAATTAACAAGCTGGAATCGGTTAAAGATGTCGAGCAGAAGAGAGCAGGTCAATACTTCTTTTTGGAAGATTAGGTTTCTCTTTTTTCGCGCTCAGTTATAAATGCCTGCTATTTTTTAATGGAAATTTTAATTGGCAAAATTAAAATAATTAGCCTGAGTGAAGTGCACTTGACCAACATTCGTGCGTCATTCTTCCTAATGTTTGAAACGCGTATATTACATTATTGACGTTAAATAATAATCAAGGGTGCACAAAACTCAAGGATGAAAACAATAAAGTTTACTTTTCATCTTCAGATTTTCTTGCCGTTTAGTACCATACCCGATCCAGAAACCGGCAATTATCCAGTAAAAATCCGCGCTATTTACTTTGAATAATACCGAACGTCTACTGTCGTAGTTAACACGTCATTTCTCGACTGGGATGATAATTGTCAAGGCAAGACGTGTGGTATTTCTCAGAAAAAAAAGCTGCTCCAACACCACACGAAATGAATTACCCAGAAAACCATTAGTCATCCCATTTTTACTTTTCTCAGATAACTTTAAGTCGGAAACATTTTGATTTCCGTTGGCCTTCGGATAATTGTGTTACCATGAGAATTACAACCACGAATTGTAGTTACAAATACAATTAGGATGAAGGCCTTTTGAAGATATTAGAGGAAATACGACTCTCACAACGTATCTGCATTATTTTACCGCCACATCATTTAACTGTTACAAGCNACAATTAGGATGAAGGCCTTTTGAAGATATTAGAGGAAATACGACTCTCACAACGTATCTGCATTATTTTACCGCCACATCATTTAACTGTTACAAGCAAGCGTTGAAATTGTTGCAAAACAGCGTTGACTTCGACTTTCGCCTGCAACCCTTGGGCATTCTAATTACTACGTAAACTATCAGCAGATTTCATCCCCATTGTGTGAATCTCGACCCAAAATGGTCATCAGTTCCAGTGACATTTACAGCCTCTGTTGCATTGTGGCGGAACAACGACACTTAAAAGTGTGTGTCACAGAGTCGGCCAAAGCGGGAGTGATCACTGGAGGTGTGACTTTTGTCTCGGCGTTGATGCTAGGTCCTTTCGCTATTGTTCCAGGTGAGTCATATGCAACATTTGACGGAATACAATGACTAAAATAAGTATTGATGATAATGATTTACAGCCGCCGCAGTTGGGGGATTAATTGCACACACAATGTCCAAAAAGTATGTTCCCTTATGTCAAATCCTTGCAGACATGTCATCGGAAGACAAGGAAAAGTTGTGCGATCATATTAGACAAATTGTGGCTCAGTTGGAGATTACAGATGGACTTGCTCTTCTTGCAATTGCCACAGCACCTGCCGATTCTATTCCGTACGCAAGGATTATGTCAGGAATGGGAGCTTATTTTAGACAACAATGGTGACGCTTTCTAACGTCAATGTTATAATTACTTTGACAAGAAAATTTCACTCTATTTTTTACCTTTCCTGTATGTTTACTTTTAATGGAAAATAACAAAGTCGTTCTAAGTGACTAGTTAGTTGTATTGGTCCCTTGCCTTTGAAATCAAGAGGAAAAAAATCTGATTCCCTATTCACCTTTACGCAGAAGTTTCCACGCTCCAATTTTATAGCGAAGCCATATTAGAATTAAATCTCGTCCCATTTGCAACCAGCTCCAGATTGGGGTTAATTTCGAACCTAAAAGTGTAGGGAGATTTTGGAAATATTCTATGATGGCGGTCGGAGTAGACTTTATGCCCTTACCTTCGATTTCAGTCCAGTAAACAGCTACTTCATCCGTTGGAATTCTTAAAGTTTCGGCAATGTATAGCAGTTCCACATCAAAAGCCCTGTAAATCATCCAGTAATTAAGATGCATTGACGTACCAATTTTCCGTTACTTTTACCATCGTTCGATGTGTAAATTCGGGAAGCAAACTCTGGCTGCGGAGCGTGTAAATAATTTGAAACCACATTGGGTATCACGGATCGTTCGTACAGTAAACAACCAAACGAGAAAGTGAAAACCGTGCATGAGAACAGTTCGGAAAAATGATCTGTTGGCTATTGCATCCTGTTCGAGGTGAGCCCGTGACCCACAGATGATAGCTAGGAACTTCCAGGCAGGTTCGGTTCGAGCAGGCCGGACTATTTAAAAAAATGTTCAAAATGAATCCTAGATAGTTTGAAGCAATACAATAATCGTGTCCGTACATTTTTGTAATAAGACACGAAAGGCCGACTGAAGTTTGTCCAAGTCGGAAAATCTTGTGGCACCATCGGCATCCGCGAATAGGATCATCTCCCCACGGCAACTCAGAACACCCTGAAAAGCATCAATTTTATTATATTCCGTTAGGCAAATCTTTTCCTTTGATTTTTGAAAACTTGCTAGTCGAATGGCTCCGCCTTTTCCTCGATTCTTGACCAAATGCAACAGACGACACTTCGCACTCCCATATTTTTCGACATAACGCATGACTACTTCAGAAGTACGATCCGAGCTGCCATCATCCACAACAATAACTTCATAAGTGAACTTGGGTTCATTACTGAGTCGGCGTTCTAAGTATTCAAACGACTCTTCCAGCATTGGCGGTACTGAAAAAAATATCAATAAAGCTCAATCAGGTGTTAGGTGTTAAAAAGCAGGTTGCTTGTTTAGTTTACATCTGAATTCTTCACAGTAGGCTGGGACTACAACCGAGAGTGATACGGACGGTGAATCTGATAAAGATGGAAATGGACATTTGAGTCGAGTTACAGGATCTTCAAAGTACTTTTCATCATCATAACGCGTGTATTCTGGGTATGGTTTCGTTATCATAAGGAGTGTGGCACAAATCTACAGAAAAAAATGTCCGACTGTTTAATATTTACTCGTCTACTTTTTCATACGTATGGAGTAAGTATGTCGTCCTCGTCACTTGATATTTACCCCGAAAATCAGTATGATAACGATCAGTAGGATAATCACGGCTACGAGGGATATCATCTTTCAGATTAGAATTGTGTGGACGGATCCCCGTAATCTTCACGTTAGGCCTTCTTATGCTACCTATTAAAGAAATTGACGAATAGAAGAATTAGTTTACTTCGGTTGTTGTAGACCCAATAACAACTTAAAATGTCCTTTAAGATTTACCCTTAATTAGTTTTACGCTAATAACGTGATGTCACCCCCTCTTAAAAAATCGGCTTGCCATAAACAGGCAACTGTCAATTCGAAGCAATACTTTAAGTTTGACACTTATTTCGGAGATAAGTCCTAGTAACAGCTGTTTTCCTGTAGCCGAACTAACTGGTGACTGAGGTGGTGGTGGATATACGGATGAGGATGAGGTGTAAGAATGTCACTAATTAGCAGCAGCCGTTGCCGTTATAATTAAAATTATGTAAATTCTTAACGAGCCAGTTCAAAGTACCACAGTAGCTAATTCATAACGAAGCTTAATCTGCTAAACAGGCTGATCTGGCAAGCAGCCTTTTCACTTCGAAATTCGTAAGTGGGCACAAACCGCAAATGATCAATTCAAGGGTCCAAACTGAAACTATTCAAGACTAAACATGTATGGAATTTCGCAAAATTCGTCACCATTATCAATTCAGACTAGAACCAATATGAATCGATTTAACCATGTAATCCACATACAGGACAAACAGGAAGTGCTACTTTGTTAATGCTACATGATGGGACAACACTGATAAAGTTGAATTTCAAATAGGTAGGTTCATTCTGTTGTCGGCATTAAGTTCAGCCTCACAGACGTGTCTCATTTTTAAGAAACGCGATAATAATTTAGTCTAAAAAATTAATTACATTTCAATTTTGTACGTTGGCCTTTATTATATGTGTATCTGTGAATTTTTGCTACTTTTAACTGTAACCAAATAAAAGAGAGATAAAGTCTCGTACGTTGCCTCAAATAATTATAGTATAATAATTGGGTTAAAAATAACATTTGACGATAGAAAGTGCCGATAACTGATTATAATTTTAAAATAGCCGAGCGTAGAGTGTGAACACATTTCAATTATGTGGAAACACATGTTGACATGTCATGCATCAAGACCATTTTAACTTATTCCTACACATTTTAAATTTTTGTCCGGAGGAAGGGGGTCTCTCTCATACCGTCACCCTTCCCTAAAACCGTAAGGTTACGTCCTGGTTGATTCGACAGGTCATTCGTTTCATCTAAGGTCCTACCTCCTTGTCCTACGTGACAAATGACAATCATTACATTACTTTGTTTACTGTAACTGCTGGAGGAAAACCCACTGTCATGTCAACACCAATAGTTGTTTTGGACATCCATTGACATTTTTTGACGGTTATCAATTACACGTTGGTGTTTCTGTTTTCTATCAAATTCAACTTTATTATTATTACTTTCAGTGAGAAACGACTGCATCAGCTAAGAAAGTAAGCGAACAAAGATTTAAACAACTTTAACGAGTACACACTACACACTGATTACTGGCTTTTACTAGACTTTAGTAGCACTACGCTGATGGCTTTCTCTACTAAAGGGACAATGGTCGCTTTGTTTTACTATAATTACTTTTATTGTAAAATTAATTTAACCGCTGATTTTATAGCTTGGAATTTGGCTTAATGAAATGACATTTTGATCGCGCTGAAAAATGTTTACGTATATTCTCAGTCTCAAGTGATTCTGGATTGACCTTTGACCTCCTCCTGTGTCAATATCATTCTCAGTGAGCTTATCTGGGACCACGCGAAAACATTTTTAACAAAATGCTTTTTTAAATCAAGCTGACTTGATTGACAGTGAATGACAGGAACATGATAAACTGCTGACCAGGACGAACAACTCGGAGCTGGAGCTCAAGACTGCTCAACACCTTGTCAAATGCACTGGAATTTATTACTACTAGTTTTAACTAGATTTTATACGCTTCAGCTTCTTACTGTAGCTGCAAATGAAATTGACAGTCAGTCGGCCTTTTCACTTGCGTCCGTTGCGGTGTGTGTAAAATGTAAAGATCTTGTTGCTCGTCTAACCTCTTATCATATTAATGCTTCAATGAAGTGTACGGTTTAAATTCCCTTTATAAAAACTTTAGTTCCTTGCAGGCAGGGGCCTCCTTTGCTGATTGATGAAGTGTGAATTAAGTTTGTGCTGAATCTCTGCCTAACCTCAACTTCAAGATCATGAAAGTGTCTTGGATCACAGTCTTACGTCTTAGCTTTGAGAAATACCTAAAAGACGACTCAACTTAAAAACTTACAATCCATAAAAAGTTTCATCTCTCGTATGACACACGTCTTAAGCGTCTCTAGAAATCGTTACGAAAACGGGCAATAATGGCTTACAAGGATTTGGATTCAAAATTACGAGGGGTCAAAGGGATTTTGAATCCTAATTACCCTTATTATTATCCTCATCCACTCCCACACTATGTCCAGGAACGGGTATGCACATAAATCTCTTTTACTTCTGAAACCTTTTATCTGCACTTTTTTTTTAAATATTTGATAAGGTTCAAAGATCGAAAGGTCGCTAAGGTCTTACTTCAGTGTGTTTTTTCACATTTAGCATTCACTTTCATATTGAGGTAAACAATGGTAAGGTACCTTATTGTTTCGGAGTTCTCTTGTCCAGGTCGTTCAATTACTGTTTCTTGCTCTTTCAGTTTACAATTATTTCAAGTCAAGTTTAATTGAATGGCTTCGCAGTAAAACCCAGCATATCTTGGCTGTACTTCCGAAATTCGAAATCACTTAATACACTGTTTTCGTAGGAAGTCTGAGTAACTTTATGCTAGACTATTGCTAAACGCATTCTGAAAATTTTAGTTTTGACAAAAGCAAAATTGATTTTCTAAAACAAAATGTTTGCAATTGACCACAAATCTTATGCGGTGTTTTACGACGATGGTCTTCAATAGTTTCGACTTATTTAGTTTAAACTGCTACTCGGAGCTAGTTGATAGTTTCGAGTTACTTTTGAAACTGTATACAATTTTCTTGGCATTAGTTTTAATGGTTTTTGAGAAAACACGTCTAAAGTATAAAGTATCAGGATGTATGTACTCAGGAACAGCTATTAATTTTTGTAATTAGGGCGTTATGGAAATACACGCGGTCATTCCCTTGACCCCAATTATTTATTTGTTTAGACTAAGAAATTTCGATCAGCGCAGCTTGTCAAAACTTTCCTGCATTTATTAAGTTGTAAACCACCAGTTCAGCATTATCTGCGAAACAATATTTTTAACGGTAATTTTTTTACACGTGTTATAAAATTGTATTCGTGCGCTTTATCAATTTCATTACTAACTAGCTAACCATTAAGATGTAGGCTTGACCTTTATGGAAAATTCCATTAAAAAAGGCGTAAGATAAAGGAGGGAATGGCAGGGTCAAGAGAATGTGACACTTTTACTTCATTACTTTGACATTCATTTTTTTATTGTAGTTTCAGATGGGAACTGAAGTGGAGGATGATGACTCTGGAGAGTCCACTTCATCCAATGAAAAAAGTGTCGTTGTGGGCATCTGTGCCATGTCCAAAAAGTCAGGATCAAAACCGATGCAGTCCATTCTAACACGACTGGAAGAATTTGATTTCATTAAAACTATAGTATTTACAGAAGAAACTATTCTCAAGGTCAGTCGAATGAACGTGCATGCTTAGAACTTGACAGTTATCAAGTAGAGTGACGACTCTTTCAGATCTTATTTATTTTTCCTAAGCTGGGTAGTTTTCCGATAAGTCTGTACTTCTTTCAGGAGCCGATAGAAGACTGGCCAATTGTCGACTGTTTGATTTCTTTTCATTCCAAAGGCTTTCCGTTAGAAAAAACTATGAGTTATGCCAAACTGCGAGATCCATTCATTCTTAACAACATCGACATGCAATTTGAGCTTCAAGACCGTCGTAAGGTCTACTCAATTCTAGAGGAAGAAGGCATTTTACTACCGAGATATGCAATTTTGGACAGAGACTCTAATGATCTTACGCCTAGTACGAATGTTTCCCAACTACTAATTGATTTTTCATGACGCTTGTAGATTAGGTATTAACCTCGATAAGAAACATCATCGGTGAAACTAAAATAAGAAAACCCGCTTTTTTCCAGTGCACGAGCTCATTGAGTCTGAAGACCATATTGAAGTCAACGGTGTAGTTTTCAACAAACCTTTTGTTGAGAAACCTGTTTCGGCCGAAGACCACAACATCTATATTTACTATCCAACGTCTGCTGGTGGTGGGAGTCAGTCGCTTATTTCGAAAAATCGGAAGCCGAAGTAGTGTATACTCACCAGAATCGAGAGTACGGAAGACAGGGTCATTTATTTACGAAGATTTTATGCCAACAGATGGGACTGATGTCAAGGTAAGTATACACTGTGAATCTTAAGTTCGATACAATTCTTGAAAGCTTTTATTTATTTTTCTGGTTGCAGGTTTATACTGTGGGTCCTGACTATGCTCATGCAGAAGCCAGAAAATCTCCAGCATTGGACGGTAAAGTTGAACGAGATTCTTGTGGCAAAGAAGTTCGTTACCCGGTAATACTCACTGCGGGTGAGAAATTGGTGGCCCGTAGAGTTTGTTTGGCCTTTAAACAAACCGTATGCGGGTTTGATTTACTGAGGTGAGGGATACCGTTCAAACTTTCATGAAAAAAAGTGATTAGGTGGACCGGCGAAGCGAAGAATTTTAAAATATATTTTTTTTTTCAGAGCTAATGGAAAGTCTTATGTATGTGACGTAAACGGATTCAGCTTCGTCAAAAATTCAAACAAATACTACGACGATTGTGCTAGAATTTTAGGAAATATGATTCTGCGTGAGCTTGCGCCACAACTTCATATTCCATGGGCGATTCCTTTCCAGTTGGATGATCCGCCAATAGTTCCAACGACTTTTGGAAAAATGTACTACAATTTTGTTTTCGTGAATTGCAAGCACATTTTATTGAATTGAATCTTGGTGTAGGATGGAATTACGCTGTGTTGTCGGAATCATTAGACATGGAGATCGTACACCAAAACAAAAGATGAAAATGGAAGTACGACATTCTAAGTACGTAAGAGGATTCCATTATGTTCAGTGTTACCTCTTTTACAGAAGTAAAGTTAAGCGGTTTAAAACCTCATTTGGTTTCAGGTTTCTGGAGCTGTTCGAGAAGTATGGCGGAACTCCTGAAAGCAACGTTAAACTAAAGAAACCTAAACAACTTCAGGAAGTTTTGGACATCGCTCGTTTTCTTCTCTCTGAAATCAAGCACGCTAGTGGTGGTGAACGAGAAATTGAGGAAAAGCGTGGAAAATTAGATCAATTGAAAAGTGTATTAGAAATGTAAGTGAAGTGACATACCTTACAAATCATACAAGACTGTAAAAAATATTTCCAATTTACTTAAAAGGTACGGTTACTTCTCTGGAATTAATCGTAAAGTTCAATTGAAGTATCAACCGAAAGGCCGGCCGCGTGCCACGAGCAGTGAAGACGGTAAATTTTCTAACCTGTATATTTATCATACTACTCCAAATTTTACAATTGACATGGTCACGCCAATGTCATTCAGAATTTTCTTGACTTTGTTTAGATGAACCCAAAGAACCATCCTTGGTTTTGATTTTGAAATGGGGAGGAGAGTTGACACCAGCAGGGCGTGTTCAAGCGGAAGAGCTTGGCCGAATTTTCCGCTGTATGTACCCAGGTGGTCAGGGTATGGCATGCTACTCACTGTTGTCCGTACTAACCTATTCCCACACGATCAATATGGGAGCTCTAGCAATTTTCAAAATGGCGTTTATTCAAACTTTTTCATACAACAGATGCGCAGGGTCAAGGCCTAGAAGGCCGAGCTATTTGCTTTTTAAACTAATGATTGTTTTTACGCTCCTTCTGTTAGAGAAGTTTTTTATGTGATTTGTTGTTTGACCAAATGTAGGGCAAATTGACACGTACAAGGGCCTCGTTCACTACGAGCCGAGTGAGTAACTCCAATTTTTAGCTAAAAACTTGATCGCAATTTACTTTTCTCATTCTTTTCTCACCTTCTTTTTGTGTAGTTAGATTTTTAGACTCTTGTCTCGTTACTTATTTTGGATTTTTTTTTCAGAGGTACCTGTTTCTGCTAGATTATTTGGAAACACCTTCACGTTTCATTGCAATTATTTCTTACAATTCCGTTTTGACGCATGAGGAATTCCTGTCACTTTGCTTTTATGCTTCTTTTCCTTCAGTTTTGTTTCCTCACCGTTTTACCTTATGCCAGCTTATATAGCTAGTTAACAAAAAAATTTGAGGTAATATTTGAATTTGCGGTTTTATTCACTGAACTTCGTAGGTGAATACGCGGCCCAGTATGCCCAAGGCCTGGGACTCCTGCGTTTACATTCGACGTTTCGACATGACTTGAAAATTTATGCGTCAGATGAAGGGAGGGTACAGATGACCGCAGCGGCCTTTGCCAAAGGATTGCTAGCCTTGGAAGGAGAATTGACTCCAATATTGGTTCAAATGGTAAAGTCTGCTCACACGAATGGATTACTGGATAATGACTGTGAATCGAGCAAATTTCAAAAACAGTAAGTTTAATCTGACAAGAAAGTTTGTATTCTGAAAGAGATTTTTTTTTAGAGTAAAAAACAAATTACATGAAATGATGCAACAGAACAAAGAATTAACGGAAGAAGATCGTCTCAAAATCAATCCTACTATGTCCAGTAGTATTTCAAATGCACTCAATTTCATAAAAAATCCATATAAATGTTGTGAAAAAGTACTGGAACTTGTACATAACCTGGTGGAATTAATTAGAGAAAGACGCGAAGGGAAATCTCCACTGTATCATGGTGAATCGTGGGATTTGATGGCCCGAAGATGGAGCAAATTGGAAAAAGATTTTAAAACCAAAGGCTCATTTGATATTTCCAAAGTTCCGGATATCTATGACTGTATTAAGTACGACATTCAACACAATCTTCATGCTATCGGATTTGATCAAGCTGAAGAATTGTACATTTATGCCAAGAGTCTGGCAGATGTAGTTATCCCACAAGAGTATGGAATCAATCAAGTGGACAAGTTAGCAATAGCTCAAGGGATTTGTTCACCATTGTTGAAAAAAATACGAAGTGACCTTGAACGAAATATTAACGAGACTACAGGTCAAGTTGAGGCGGGAGATGCAGATGGGGACGAATCCGTAAACAGATTAAATCCAAGGTAAAATTGATTTTATGAAGCCTAGAATTAGGCGAAAATTCGTTGCTATTCATTTTGATGTATGTACTACCCCTAGCAAAAGAATTTTTTGGATTAAAAAACATTTTTATTGAAGATTTGGATATTACAAAAAAGTTGATCTCAACAAAAGAAATTTCAACCAAAAAATTTTTTATTGAAGATTTGAATCATACAAAAAATTTGATCTCAAAAAAAAAATTCGACTAAAAAATTTTCTATTCAAGACTTCGATGATACAAAAAACTTGATCTGAAAAAAAAAAATTTCGACCAAAAAATTTTAATAATTGTATTGTGGAAAAACTCATTTTTGCCAATTCAAAATTGAGTTGCTAAGGGTAGTAACCAGACTTTGTAACCGTTGCTGTCTTCATTTAGTATTGATAATTTTGGCATACTATTTTAATTCCAGCTACTCACATGGCGTATCCAGTCCCGGTCGCCATGTGCGAACACGCCTATACTTCACGAGCGAAAGC
>JABASK010000179.1:6925-21852 GCA_019776465.1 Rambutanura hunanensis | reverse complement strand
AATTACTGGTGGACTCATCGGCCTACGAGGTATAAATTAATTAAGTTCGTTATCGTTATACATAAATTAGTCACTTTTAAACTAAATGAGCTTTTTCTTTGGATTTTTGAAGCTGGTTTCAAACCAGCGTTCTTTGGTGCTGCTGGATTCGCAGCCTTTTCTACGGCTATCGACTACTACATGAAACAGCGATGATAGATAACTACTACTTAACGTACGTAGTAAGTTCGTAGGTAGTTTTGTATTCAACTCTTCATTATCGAAAGCATTGAATTAAAAAAAATGCGCAACAAATTGGTAACATATCCTTGTTTAAATGGAATGAGGATTCTACATTTTTTAAACAAGACAATAAGCTCCCATTTACTTTTTAACTGTTTAGTAACTTTATTCCAAATTAGGAAAGATTTTGCCCATTATATGGAGGGATTCTAACAGAAGATGGTCATTCTGTTTTCTGGCGAAGGAAGTCTTGCCCATATGTTGTGTTGTCAGCTGTCATCTGTCACAGTCTCACAGCAGTCACAGCCACAGCATGCTAACGAAGATGCTAAAAAATAATTTTTTAGATTCTTAGTTTTGTCAACACACTCCAGTTACAGTTTGTTGTTGTGACTGTGAGGCAGTTCATCAGGAAAGATAAGGATAACGGTCTAAATTAAATAAGGTAAATTCTACATTTAATTTTCTTTATTACTGACTAGACTAACCAATAGAAATTTGAATATTGGTTCCCAAGAAAACAATGGCTGACAAAAATAAGAGATCTTTTCTTCAACCGGAACCGGAAGTAATACTACGAATCCTGGCATGGATTCATATCCTCACTTGTCCCTATACGAAGGTTGAAGAAAGTTTTAATCTTCAAGCAACACATGATATTATCTACCACCAGACGAACTTAAGTCGGGTTAGTTACTTAGTACTCAAAACAACTTCTACTAATCGACGCGCTGTTTGTTACTAGCCTAACCAGAATGATTGTAATTTTAGTATGACCATCTGGAGTTTCCTGGTGTCGTTCCACGAACTTTCATTGGTTCGTTACTACTTTCTGTATTCGCTTATCCGTTTGTTCTCGTGAGCCAATTGTTCCTTCCACAATTTGCTGTTCAAATCATTGGTAACTAATTTGAAATGATACGAGAATATCTAAAATAAGGAAATATTATTAATTTCGTTTTCGTTGCAGTTCGACTCTGCCTTGCCGAAGCTGTTGTTCGTACTTTTCAAAAGTTTCGACTAAGTATTTCGAACGAATTTGGTTCTAGTCTTGGCTGGTGGTTAGTTTTAATAACTTCGTCACAGTTTCACTTTGTATTCTATATGGGACGAACCTTACCGAACATTTTGGCACTTCCAGCGGGTAAGAGCATAAAGCCGCGGCAGGTTACTACCCTTGCCCTAAACCGATAGTATTACCTAACGAAATGTTTTCCTTTACTTTTAGCTCTGTTGGCACTTCATTTCTGGATGAAAAAACGCCTTGGTATGTTCATTCTTATGGCAGCTTTTGACTCCTTGGTCTTTAGAGCCGAATTGGTCTCGCTCTTTGGACTAATTTTAGTCTATGAATTAATTCAACGAAGAATTTCGTTCGTTTCGTAAGTTTGCTAATTGATTCACTCCATTTTTGTTCATACCATGTCAGATTTTAACAAATTTTTTTCTTATCTTATGAAAGTGCGTTAAAGTATGCCATTCCTTCTGGTCTCGTGTCCTTAGCTTTGACAATTATAGTAGATTCCATATTTTGGCAACGATGGTTGTGGCCAGAAGGTGAAGTACTTTGGTTCAATACCGTACGAAATGAGAGTCATAATTGGGGAGTAAGTTGAGCATAACAACGAACAATTTGCAAATTAGTAATTACTAATTAGTAAGTTTTAATTGACTTACACTGTATTTTTTTTAGACATCTCCATTTCTCTGGTACTTTTACTCGGCCATTCCACGGTGTTTACTTTCGTCTCTCTTTTTAATTCCAGTTGGTCTGTGGTTCAATCGCCGGTTGTATCCACTTTTTGTTCCTTGTCTTCTTTTTGTCTTGATTTACTCGTTTCTTCCTCATAAAGAACTTCGTTTTATTATCTACGTTATTCCAGTGCTCAATGTTGTAGCAGCAGCTGGTGCTGATTATATTTGGAAAAATCGTCTTAAGGGATTCGTACCTACGATCCTTTCTGTTGGATTACTATTTCATTTGGTTCTAAATGGAGTGATGACCACTGGATTTTTAGTCATTTCTAGACAAAATTACCCGGGTGGCAGAGCTTTACGGGAATTTACATGAAGTTGAGTCGTTGTCCAGTCCTGTCAATGTACATATTGATGTCCATTCGGCACAGACTGGAGTATCCCGGTATCTGGAATTGTCCAAGTCTTGGTCGTGAGTGAACCCATTTTTTTTTCTTTCTGAAATTATAAATTATTCGAAATGAATCCTTTTTCTTTGAAAAACTTAATTAATTTAAGGTAATTTTCAGGTATAACAAAACTGAAGGGCTCGAAGTAGGTGGGAAGGAAATGCTTACTTTTACTCACTTGCTTATAGCAGCTGATAATTTTGGAAAATCGTTATGCGTATTTTAAAACGCATGAAGTTATTGCAACTTTTGAAGCTTTTCATCACGTTGATTTCAATTGGCGACGATATCCTCCATTTAGAATTACTTATGAGCCAAGTGTGTTGATTCTGCGCAGAAAGGATTTCTATCAAATGATACATTACTCTTAATTTAATATTTAATTTTTATTAAAATTAGTAAACTAGTACACTACGAAGTTGACGGATAACGTACGAGGTGGACGAAGGCTGAAAATGAATAATTTTGTAAATTATTAATTTAACTATTATTTTTCAGTTGTTTGCAGTTAATTTAATCAGTTTTTTTTTTGTTTACAGCTTTTGGAAATAAACAATAAGAATGACGAAATACATTTTATTTCATCAACCCTCCTGTTGAGGGGGAGGGAGAGGGGGTGTGACCTTTGACACCACAAAACGTAAGGTTTTTATTTTATATTTATTGAGATAACGCTTCTTTTTGGTTTTAAAATATTTGTGTGTTGATTAACTTTGAAATTCCTCAAGGCTTCTTCTTTCGTCTTTAAAGAAGTTTTCTTTTTAAAAAGTCGTTTGCTCCGCTGACACAGAAAGTAGCCAGTTTTTAACTTCACCTTTTTACAAGTTTCCGGTCTAACCCAAATCAATTTGAGTGTTCAAAACCGGTTCGGGATCTTGTTCACTTTTGATTTGATAGACAATTTTTTGGTTTAAGATTCTTTTCTTCTTTCTAAGTATGAAAAGTCAATGGCAATGTCTCAGTTTTCAGTTGAATTTTCAAGAGTGAAGTTTATCGTGAAGGATTTCTTTGTGACAATTTTAATTCATTTGAAGAAAAAAAAAAGTAGATTAGGAAAGTTTGATTGAACTTAGGTTGTAGAAGAGAGAAAAGTTGCTCAAATTGGAAATTGAATTAGTAGTTTATTGTTTTTAATTGGCAAGTGAAAGCTGCTCATGTTTTTGAGGCAAAAACGAAGGTAAGACTTTCTGTTGTTTTTTCTTCAATTTGCAAAAAAAAAATTATTTCTTTTTGGAAGATTTACTTTTTTTTAAAAAAATATTTCACTTAAGTTTTCTCGTAAGATTCTAATTTTTCAAAATTTGCAGGGAATTTAATTGTTTTCTGGAAAGTTTAAGAAAATATCAAAAGTTTTTATAAATTTTTTTTTTGAGAAAAATGTATTTTTTTTTCTTACAGAAAATGAATCCGAGAGCTGTTCTGCCCTCTTACACTTTCTTCTTCCTAATTGTGACCTACCCTGGAATCCTCCTAGCCCAGGGGTCAGTGACCCCACAAGGTGGTGTGGCAACACTACTGGTTCACAAACCAGTGATAACTATTGAACCTCTGAGTTCAGTTGGAAGACTCAAAGAACCTCGATATCATCTCTTCGAACCACACAAGCCAAAAGGCTCAATACCTGACCCAGTTTTAATCTCATCCTCTATCCATATTAACAATGGAGGTCACAAAGGAGGAAGTCAATCACCAACTGCAGCAAACGCTAGGAAAAGAATTTAAGAAACGTCAAATTTATATCCATGACGCATCGTCAAGTTTGACCTCACAAACAAGTCAAATTGATTCCCCAACACTTTACATTACTCCAAGTCAACAACAGTATACAATTCATCAAGATCCAACATCAGGGGCTTTTTATGGAACACCTGCTACTCCGATTCAACTTCAAACCGCTGTGACCGCTTGCAGGTCAAAATTCGGGAGGTCAAGTTTATCTTGTACAACAAAGTCCCTCTTCGCAAGTGTACACTCAGGTGACAGCACAGGTCAATCCGCGTGGAGTAGCTGCGCCACTTTCTAAATTCTTAGCTCGTGCGGGTGAAACTGAAGAAAGCCCAGTGGCAGAACCGTTTCCGCCTGCGGCTGCGCCAAAGGTCAGTATTATATCGCATGCTGATCCCAATTCCCAACAGGATTCGAGTAAACGAGAGCAACCTGCTAAGGAACAACAAAAGTCACAACAACAAATTCAATACGAAGAGGCACAACAGGTCTTACAAAATATCATTAAGCAACAAGCACTACAACAAACACAGCAACAACGACAACAACAATATCAATTGGCGCAACATATACAAGAGCAATTTAATCAACAAGCGGCGCAAGCGCAGTTGGAAGAACAACAAGCTCAACTACAAGCACAGGCACAACAAATAGTCGTCGCTGACCAAAATAAGGTACAAATTTTTCACGCTCCTGCGCCTGCGCCTGCGACAGTTCATCAACAGCCTGCACAGGTCATTCAAGTGACACCGCAAGCCCAAGCGCCAAGAGTTTACCAAGCGGCAAATGGTCAGACGTTTATTCTTCATAACAAACCACCGCCTACGCAAGAATCGGCCGAAGAAAGACCGGCGTCTCCGCCATGGAGCGGCATCTGCCGGCGGGAATTTTGTCATTCGGCACCAAACTTACGTGGCGGGACCAGGTGGGCAAATGTTCACAGTGCCAGTTCCTATTCCAGCTGAAGAAGTATCAGACGAGTCAAGGTCAAGTGAAAAGTCAGCTGAGGGTGATCGAGATCGAAATGACGATCATAGTCGTGAACGTGAACCAGCTAATCGTCGTGAAGGAGGTGGCCCACCTCGTCATCCTCCAAGAGCAATTAGTTCCTTTATGCGTCGTGTTATGGATGCCTTTAGTGTTCGTGGTGACGCAAGTGAGCGCGTCGGTACCAACATTGCTCTACCAATTTTAGCTTCAACTGGAGTATTTTTTGGTCTCGGTGCACTAGCTGCTGGGTGGTATCTATCTAATACTAATAGAGAAGTTGGAATTTTACGTCGCACTGGTAAACCCGTTCCGCAAGGAACTCCCAATGTGAAACGAATTCGTCGTCACCTACCAACCCCACCCCCAGAAGTCGATCAGGCCTCATTTTTTCAAACTATAATACAACAAGCAATTGAAAAACAACAGGAACAGTTTGAAGATCCAGGGATTGCAGGGACTGAGCATCACGACCACAGGGATCACCCCCCTGCGCCATTTTCTGGACAACCTACTCGACTTAGAAAACCTACCGGTCAAGAGATCCAGTCTCGAGATGATTTTGTCGAGTCTTCACCAAATTCTAAAGTTGGAGGTCAGAACACACGTCCTATACAAAAGAAGTCATGGATTGGTACCAGGCAAGCTATAAATTTTGCTAAGGTTGCAATTCCCTCCATAATTCTCGGTGGGGCCGTGATTGCTATCGGGGTATTGATCTTTGGGTGGTACATCACTGGGAGCAATCGTGAAATTGCTTTTCTTGAGCCTTCTGCCTACTCACGACGAAAACGAGATCTTACCACTACAGCCTTAGCAGACGGTGTTCTTTCATCGAGTCCTTAGTTCAATTCATGCTAATCCGTATGACGAAGGGTCAAAAGGTCACGAAAAGTTTGAGCCTTTTGCCTCTTCCTCCTCCTCCTCGACACTGACTGACCAGAAAATGACGTTTGGAGGACTTGGAGGAGATACAAGTAAAGGAAACATCGAGTATCATGCTAACATTTCTGACGCAGTCGTAGCCGTATCCTTGGCCTGTGGTTGCTTTTTTTTCTGTTTTGGGTATCGTTTTTGCTTGGTTGGCAGGGCAGAATGAAAAGTCACTGTTGGGTATAGAAGGTCCATATGGATTTGGTGGTTGGCCTGGAAGTGGTAATGATGCTTACTATCGCCTTGCAAGAAAACGATCAAAACGTTCTTTAATTACTAACAAACCACTTACTTTTCTTGATCACCTTCAAATGACCTTTGATCGAGCACAATGAGAAAGTACCAACATTTGTACCTAAATGAGTCAACGTCCGTTCTACAAAATGGATGAAATTGGGTTGAACTTGATCTCACAAAAAATGTAAGTGATTTGACACCCACTTGTTTTTTTTTTTTGGTAAGGTTGGGCATTTTTGCTTCAATTGCTTTGCTTCTTCCTTCTGTACTTTTTAAATTGACTCAAGTTTCATTTAAATTCTATTGCATACGTGGTAAACTGATGAGGTTTTGTTCTACTTTTTACTACATTTTTAAAAGTATGTTGTTGAGTAAGACAAGAAAAAACGTTTTTTTTTTTTGCTTCGTGTAAGAACGTGAACTACAAATTAATGCAAATTTTGACCGCAAGCTTTGATATACGAGTAAAATGTACCAAAATGCGTAACTATCATTACTTGCCAAATTTTAAACCTGCTTTTTTGTGACTTGTGAGTAGGTTACGGGAATTTTGTGTTTCAGTTTTAAGTTTTTCGCCTTTGCTGCGACTGTTAGTCGAATTACACTCAAATTTTTTTCATTTTGTTGAATTTTTTTTTTAATTTTTTGAAGATTCGTCCAAGACGGAATTGATCTCAAGTAGCCATGATGCTAACCATAAGAAGCCTCAACTTAAAAGATCAGTTGACCTGGGGTCAGATGAAGTTGAAAAAAATGAAAGTGACTTACTCTTTATCCGGTAGTGCTCAAAATACAAATTGTTAGCAACAGAACCACAGCTTGTTAAGTTGAAGTTTATAGGTAAAAATATAAATTTTTTAAATTGTTCATTAGTCGGTGAAATTAAGCGTTTTTTTTTTTAAAAAATATTTTCATGTAAAAAGAAAAGCTTTTTTTTGCTTAAAACTATTTTGACTGATAGCAAATTTGATTTTCGTTTTTTAAAGTTTCGTAATTTATTAGAGTTTTACATTTTAAAAAAAATTTGAAATTAAAAAAAAACTAGCACAGGATAAAAAGGCCTTTTAGTTGTTTCTGTATATAAGAAGACCAATTTAGATGATTCTAACGGAAACTACTTAATATTAGTAACTTAAATTTGTTTAATTTATAAAAAAAAATACTTAACCTATAGTTAGGTTAGTTATAAAAATATTAACCTTTATTTGGTATTTAATTAGTTTTAGACGTAGACACTAAAGGTTTTGGTGCAGATAACATTAGATTTCACACGCTATAACCATGTATATGACAGACAAATAAATTTTTTTTTTAGAATTTTTGTTTGAAAACTCAAAATTTGGAAAACCATTTTTTTTTAAAAAAAAAAAGTCGATATAATTATTTAATTGGTTTGGCATTTTTTTGTGGTTAAGTGTAAAAATGTAATTTTTAATTGAATCTTAATTTTCTTTGTTTGTTTTCTTTTGAACTGTGAATGCGTTTTGCCTTTTAATTACTTTTCGTCTAAGAATTTCGCATTTAATTATATTTGCACTATAATGAATTTGGCTTGAGCAAAAGGCCAAAAAAAAATTAATGGTTTAGATAATCAACTTTTTTTTCTTTGAACTTTATACTGTTGATTTTGAGAGATTAATCGATAAAAGTTTTAATACCTTTGCAATCAAAGCAATTAACTCGTTTTCATTAAAACGCGTTGATGAGCTCGCGTTGCTCGAAGTCTCATTCGTGTGCGTTGATTGGTCAGTTCGAAAAAGTAGTAGTTCTCTAAAACTTTTTTTTTAAAAAGAAAAAAACATCATTTTTATTTACAAAAAAAAACGGTTACTAAAATGAAACTCACCAAAAAGTCAAACAGTAATAAGCTCAAATTAAAACGGTCAATTGGTCGTCGTACTCAAACTTTCGTCTACAATTCACTTCGTGTCTTATCATTTTTAAAACTTATACCATTTTACATCGTTCCAGAACAAAACCGTAGTCCGCGCAAAAAGTTCGAACCAAAAATGACCAATAATCGAAAACTTATTCCATTTAAAAAAATGTCACGTGACATTTTCCTCTACTATCTTATGACAACTTTTTACTTTGGATCAAATGCTTGCTAAAATATTAATTTTTCTTTCTCCTCTCTTAGGAGAAGGAATTAAAATGGACATACATTTTGGTGGTGATATGTTTTTTTTCTCAGCTATGTTTTTTTCTGGAGTATTTAAATTTACTATACTTTTTTGTGTCAATGACCTTATTTTTCTCTTGAATGAAGTTGAAGAGCAAACGGACGCGTTGGATATGGAAGATGATGACGACGGAAAGGATGATGATTCAAAAAAATTTTGTTGGTATTATGCAACAGAAGGAATACTTGGCGTTTGGTGGACTGCTTTTACTGGACATGCTGCCTGGTTTGTCCTAATTGTTATGGGAATTTACAAAAGTTTTGAACGACAACTTGGTACTGGTTGGATAATTTTTGAAAGTATCTTAGTTACTTACGTTGGATTTATGGATTGTTTCATGTCAATTACTTCAGTCTACTTGACAGTTGCTATAATTGTTCAACTTAAACTCAATTTGAAGTTTTTTGAACAACTCGGCATGTTTCAACGGTACGTGACCTTCAAGGAAGGCTCAAGGTCACTACGACCTGAAAAGTGACAAACCAGAAACATTTAATTTTAATAATTTTTTTTTTTAAAAAAATATTTTTTTTTTAAATTTTGTAGACCACCTACCGCTACCACTTCCAAATTATCCCATCTCGTCCAACACTACAAGTCACTTGTTGTCTTCTGTTCCTATGGTGACGGTTACTATCGAATTCTTTTTCCTGGATACATCGGTGTGGTCCAGTTTATTTGCTTAGCACTTTCCTACATTGCGTTGACTGGACACAAGTATCTACCACTTTTTATTTACTGGACGTATCCTGCTGCTTCAATTTTTGTCTATTGCGTTCTTCTTCTTCTTGTTATGTCACAAGTAGGTAACATTTACCGACAATCTGCCAATGTCTACGATTGGTTAAGATGGCAACTTGTGCTTGACTTTTGTCAGTCTGCGCCATCAACGTCTTTAGGTACCGTGCGTGAAACGAACAGTAATCTTCAAAATATTGACGAAACTAGTAGTAGTAGCTTCCAAGATCTTGTCATACGAGCACCGGCGTATACAAAAACTTTAGAATTAACTTGTGTTCGAAAAAAAATGGGTACTATTCGTCCGTTCGGGTTCTATTCGGGATTTTACGGTGCAATTGATCAAAATACGCCAGCTTCTATGACTACTAACGTGTGCAATTGCATGATACTGTTGCTAAGCTTTGGATAGGAAGAGACCAGGTACTAATTTCTAGAATTCAAGGTCATTGTACCCATTTACAAAAGTTTGCTATTTAAAATTCACAATGTATAAAAAAATTCTCCAACAGAATTAGTAATTGTTAAAACATTTTGACTTGAAATCTGACCGTTCTTGTATAATTCGTGGATCCGTAATTACATGAAATTGCTTCGGTGCTTGCTGAATCTCCAAGAAAGTACCCGGGTCTCCTACAACAATTAATTGATGTCCTAAACTCGCCTGTTCTTCCATTAACGTAACATTTTCCATAGTAACGAGTCTTGATCCTAAAATCCCATTCTCTTCGTTCACTTCTTTCCGATTTCGAATACTTTTTGTCACTGACAAAGACGATTCGCCACTTTCTTTTGGCTTTTGCTTCTGAGATCTTCCAGGTTTACCCAGATGGACTGTGTCAACATGTACTTTTAAGTTATCCTTTAGTTAAATTAAAAGTTATTTAATTAAAATTTAGAATAGAATAAAATCGTAGAAGGAAGCGAGTAGTTTGGTAAAGTAAAAATAAATTGTTTCTGGAAATTAATACCTTTCGTGTAAAAATCCTGCCACACGTTTCACATTGAAACTTACAATTTTCATGAGCTTCTAATTAGAAGGAAGCGAGTAGTTTGGTAAAGTAAAAATAAATTGTTTCTGGAAATTAATACCTTTCGTGTAAAAATCCTGCCACACGTTTCACATTGAAACTTACAATTTTCATGAGCTTCTAGGTGTTGGCGTAGGTTTCTTTTTGACCTACGATAAAAGTATAAAATTCAATATGACCTGGTATAGAGTTGGAGTACATTCTAACAAGAAAATTTGAACTCTTGACCTATATGCTTTGGTACAACCCTCCACTGTGCAGGCATACGGTCTGTACTCTAAAGTCTTGTGCGTCATGGCGTGGTCCAACAAATGTTGCTTCTTTTTGAATGATAACTAGAAGAAGAAAAAGAACGTTTTTGTAAGAAAATGTAGATGAAAGCAACATTTTTTTCAATCAATTCTTATTGTATTATCTTTACATTGCATTCTTTACAGTGATGACTCCGCGTACCAATATGTACCATTTCAACATGACGAGAAAGTTGGTAAGCTCTCTTTGTAGCAAATCCACATTTATCACAAATAAATGGTTTCGCAAGTGTGTGACATGCCTAACAACATTGTAAATATTAGTACTTAGATTGGATTATGACTACAAGTTAAGTTAATAATATCGTAAAGGTATTTTGTCCCCCGCTACCGTATGATTTTTTAAAGTAGCAGCATCCTTGTATTTTTTCTCACATATGTCACATTCATAATTTTTATTCAGAGGTACAGGTGACGGTTTTGGACGACGTGTAGCTAGTCTTTTAGATTTGAGAATTGAATTAGTAACTCGAATTCGTTTTGATTTCGTTGTCTGTCCTCGTTCCAGATTATGTACACGTTGTAGATGTTGCTTGAGCTGACTTGTTCTTGTATAGGTAAAAGAACACTCTAGTTCTGAACAGATTTTTTCAGTGTTTCGTATTTTTGAAATGGTAGTGTTAATTTCACATTCATTTTCTTGTTTAAATTGTAAATCTTCCTGCTCTTGATGTGGCAGTGTTTGATCAAACTGGTTCTCATTGTCACGAACTGTAACATTTTTTACCTAAAAGACACAAAACTTAAGTTATTCATATTCATTAATTCATTAGTTTGATTTAGATTGTAAAGTAATAACTTACCCGGGAAAACATGTCCCTGTTCTTAGTGTTCTTCCGAAATTTTAGATTCTCTTTGTGTGCATTGCTAAGATGTCTATTGAATTTACGGTTAGAACAATTAATTCGGGAAATAGCAAATAAAATTTTACAATTCAGGATTAAATTTCAGTCCTACCTTGTTTTAGGCCGTCCAACTTTTTTTGTAGTTTCCAATACACAAGCATTGCGGTGCTCTATTCGTCTATCGCTTATTCGCTGTCGATTTACACCCCATTTTGAGGATAAAGTTGAGAAATTATCTAAAACATTATTAGAAATCCTGCTAAACGTCATGTTATTAAAGGAAATAGAATAAGAAAGCTTATAATTTGAAAATAGTACCTCTTCTTTTCCTCTTGAAGTTTGTTTGGCCTATTCCTAGTTTTCGATTGTTAATTTGTAGATTTCCTGGATCAGTTCCAGCAACGTGTTGCATAGCTAGATGTCGGTTCAAGTAAACTGAAAATTTAAAACCAGCACCACATATCCTACAAACGTACTTCTTGTCGCTGTGAACAACTAAGTGTCGGCGTAGCCGAGAAGGTCTGGAGAATAATGCTGAACACTCTAGACATTTGTAAGGTAAAGGTCGATTGTCCTCATTTCTGCTGTCATGCTTCTTAGGCTCCTCGGCAAAGGTTGTATTCTAAGTGTCAAGAAAAACATTAACTCTTTTCCATCATTCACTGTCACTTTTTCTGTACGAACGCGTTCTAAGTTCCGGACTGTTTGTTCTCGAAAAGGTTCCATTTCCTCAGTTCCAGAATCGTTCAGTCGCAGTTCTCCTAGTTTCAAAAACACAATAATTTTAAACTGTCCCACTGTTCAATTCTGATAGGGTAACCGATAATTAAGTTGATGGTACCTATAGAAGGTGATGAGACATAATACTGATCACTTGGCTTCAAATCCAATTCATCTCGCTGAGCATCGTGTATTGGCCATTCGTCTGAATCGTGATGAAATCCACGAATCGTCTGATTATACAGATTTAGAGATTTGTTTTGAGTAAGGTTGGCCTATATTTGAGTGGCATTTTATGTTATTTATTTCAGTAAGCCTCCTGCTAAATTAAATAATGAAATTGCTAACCAAGAAAAACTCACATCAAGGAATGATGGTGACATACAACAGTCAGTGAACTCCAAGTAGAATTGGAAAAGTTTAGTCAGAGCAGAGCAACACCTTTGACACAAAGAGTATTCCATCTCATCCAGGATAACTTTGGAAAGACATGATTTCTTTTTTAATTCAAATATAACATCCAATGCCTCCAACACGGTGACATCCACCTTCCCTGAGAATAAGGTTGACATTTTTAGTTAAAAAAGCTTTTCGACGCCAGACTACCACGAGGCCTGAATTCACTTTTCCTACCTTGTGTCCACATTGACGTTTTGCTACAAAGGACATCGCTAAACTTCTTGCCGTGTCGACGATGCCCACGTATTACTTTTTCATAGCAGTTAGAGCAATGTGATCTGTCTTGAAATTTGCAAAACCTTATGTCAATAAGGTCGATTGTAGAGGTGAGACGAGGAAGACGAACCGATATATTAGTACCCGAGCCAGAGTTTTCATTCAGTAGTAAATACTGTTCGTAGTTACTTCCAATTGTAGATTCTAAATCTTCAATTTCATCCTGGTTGCAACTTTCATCATTTAAATCGCCAAAATGTGAACTTTCGTATCCTCCCTCAATCTTTGCAGTGACACAATTTATTCTCGGGCTAACAAATGCGGTACCATCACTGGTACATGGTTCGGACAAATGAGGGAGCATCCTTTAATGTACAATCGACAAAGGTTCAGCGTCACCCTACACTCGAAGTCCAAAATTGATTAAAAATCTAATTTCATGTAGAATGTAAACGAAACGCCGTATAAGCTAATCAGGTGATTTTGTTTTGTACCGGTGAATTTCGGTTATCCGGTGTAAATTAGATATTGTTAAAGTAAAGAGCAACTGTGACACAATCCATTACACTTGTTAGGTGAACTTACCCGAAGGACTTCCTTCAGCTGATTAGTGTAACATAAGGACTGGTGCTTCTAACAATTAACAAGAAAGATTGCAAACTACAAAGATTGATAAAAAACAAAACATCTGACTAATTTACAAGTAAACAGGTAACCTATCAAACCCTATCAAATCAGTTCCAAATTTCCCTCTCTCCGTTCTCTGATGATAGCCGTGTCGAGTCGCATCTTAGTTTGGCGCCACATTTTATAATCGTGACAATGACATATAGATAGTGACCTTCCTCCTCTGACCTCAAGGGAAGGTCAATAATAACGTTAGTCACGATGGACAGAACAAGGACAGGATACGAGAAGTTATGATGGCCTTCTTTGGGCTTTGTAAGTTATTTTTTCAATCATAGAATTAGCCGCGGGGGACGGCAAGAGACGCGGTTATGCACTTAACACGGCCGGTCCTTCTATGCACAAATTAAATCTTTTAATTTAATTAACAATTTATTTTGAAATACAAATTCAAAATAAAAAGAAAAGAATCTGATAATGTTTTTAGTAGGTAATTATTAATAACTACACACTATAACTTACTAATTACCTAAGTAGCATATAATGTACCTTGTTACACCTCTAACAAATCGATTGTAGAATCTATCGAGCTCTAGTTTTTTACTTTTCTTTAAATTAAAATTCCTCAATATCATATTTGGTAACGCTGAGGTCTATATGTCACCATTGTTTAGTAAAAATTGAGCCTAATTGCAATGATATCCCTAGTTGAGTTAACGTATATGCTCTTATCTCTTGCCTCATCATCAGAGTCGTAGTTAACGTGGAGTAACAAAGGCATGGTAAGGTTGTGGTGACAACGTGAACCCTAGTACTGGTTCGTTGCTAGGTAACGGATGTGTATGACTTTCTTTAAAAGTAAACTTCTGGAGCAGTGTCGTTATAAAAGTGAAAACTGATGCTTTAGCCAATTGCTCCCCGAGGCATACACGTTTTCCTGGAAATTACATTAGAGTTAAAAAAATTTAATTACCAGTTACAATAAACAATTTTTGTACCAGCTCCAAACTGGCATAATTTTTTCTGAATTAATTATTTGATAATCATCACTAAGGAATCGTTCAGGTCGAAAAGTCAACGGATCACTCCATATTTTCTCACTCATGTGCATGGCATAAAGGTTGATGACAGTTGCACATTCCTACATATGAGCAAAAAGTTTATAATTGTACAAATTAACTGAAATTAAATAAAAAATATTGATAATTTTACCGCTGGAATGGTGTATCCATGGAGAGTCGTTTCTTTGATTGCAGATCGAATATCAATTGGGACAACACTACCATGTCTTCAGAAATAAAAAAGAAAGTAATACAATTAAATATTTCTTTACTTCTCACTTTTTTTCCGCGGTTTATTACCTTTGAATTTCCAAAATTGTAGCTTCTGTATATGGCATTCTGTAAAAATAACGTAACCAAAGCACACGTTACGTCGAGTAAAGAAATTAAAAAATGTCAATGACCTCAATGTCAATCAATTTGACCTTTACTTGTGCCTGTCAGAGTAACATGGCAGACGGGATAATCCAACTACGGTGTCAATTTCT